>CATIWM010652674.1:0-17269 GCA_949671775.1 Mallotus repandus
AATTCAATAATTACATGTGATACAATATATCATGTACATATTTCTAGCATCCTAAATTGGTACATTCGATGATAAATTAAGCTATAGTGGAATTCAATAATTACATGTGATACAACTTATCAACATTCCATACCTGTAGCATGAAAAATTAGTACATCCGATGATAAATTAAGCTATAGTGGAATTTAATAATTGCATGTGATACAACTTATCAACATTCCAGTAGCATGAAAAATTAGTACATCCGATGATAAATGGTCATAGTGTGGAATTCAATAATTACATATAATACAATATATCATGTACATATTTCTAGCATCCCAAATTAGTACTTCCAATGATAAATTAAGATATAGTGGAATTTAATAATTACATGTGATACAACTTATCAACATTCTATACATGTTGCATCCTAAATTAGTACATCCGATGATAAATGGTCATAGTGTGGAATTCAATAATTACATGTGATACAATATATTATGTACATATTTCTAGTATCCTAAATTAGTACATCCAATGATAAATTAAGATATAGTGGAATTCTATTACTTGTGATACAACTTATCAACATTTTATACTTGTAGCATCCTAAATTAGTACATCCGATGATAAATGATCATAGTATGGAATTCAATAATTACATGTGATACAATATATCATGTACATATTTCAAGCATCCTAAATTAGTACACCCGATGATAAATTAAGATATAGTGGAATTCAATTACATGTGATATAACTTATCAACATTCTATACCTGTAGCATCCTAAATTAGTACATCCGATGATAAATGGTCATAGTGTGGAATTCAATAATTACATGTGATACAAAATATCATGTACATATTTCTAGCATCCTAAATTAGTACATCCGATGATAAATTAAGATAAAGTGGAATTTAATTATATGTGATACAACTTATCATGTACATACTTGTACCATCCTAAATTAGTAATTCCAATGATAAATTAAGATAGAATGGAATTCAATTACATGTGGTACACCATAACATGTACATACTTGTAGCATCTTAATTTAGTACATCCAATGATAAATTAAAATAGAGTGAAATTCAATTACATGAATAAAAGATGATACAATAACCATCAATTATATAATGACTACCAATGATTAAAGTAATTGTGATATGACATATAATGTACATACTTTTTAGTATTCTAAATAAATCTCATGTACATATTTGTATTCTTCTACATATTATATTTTTTTATCTTTTTATTTTTTTTAAATTTATAGTAGGTCCAACTTTACCTCGTATTAAATTTATACTAGGACATATATGTACAAGTTAACTTAATATGATTTAGGATACCATATATCAGATAAAATATGATCACTTATAAAAAATATATGATTGTGGTTATATGGCGGGAAGCATATGCAAGTTCTTTTTGTTAACTCATTGCATGTATCAAAATAAATATATTAGTGAATCCAACTGTTGCATTCAATTACCCCTTATAATGGAAAACCGTATGCTATCCCTGCCAAATAATGCATTTGGAACCCCTATTGAAATTTTCTCCAATAGCACTAAAACTGGCAAAGACAAAAACCTACCCGCTCTTTTTATAAATTCAGTGAAATTACGAATCCTTTCAAAATATACCAAAACACCAATTCCCAACTCTGCATACAATCAAATTCAATATCCCCTGCTTTGATCGATCATTATCCTCTTGTTTTCCCTAATTTCCAACACACAACCACACCAGCTAGTGTAGATAAAAATGAGTTTCAATATCCACTTTTTGTGGTTTCTTCCTTCGATTTGGTTTATTCAACACCTCCAGTCTCAACTGACACACCGACGCCGTCGAATTATATAAGCATATCTAAACTCCAGCCATTATCAACATCCCCCTGGCTTTGCAGAAAATCTCGTTTCTATCGCCCCTTGAAAATTATTTCAGAAAAAAGAAAAACACATTAGTTATAATGTCAACACCCCAATCTAAAGTTACAATATCACCTGCACAACCTTCCCCTTCAAACGAGGATGACGTCTCCACCAGAAGTGCAACTCAGGTAAAAGCTCATTTGATTATTTTTTTTCAGTAGTATGAAATCGATTTTGTGAACCCCTTTCTTATATTTTACAGACCCTTATGGAACTATGTACCAAGTCTAATAACCCTAATGTGGAAGGTGTACATGAATCTGGCAGTGATTTTAAAAAGGTATTTTAAAGTGATGTTAAATGCAGGGTTGTTTTATGTATCGATATGAATGAATATTGATTTTGATAATGTTTGTTGTTTATGCAACGAATCTTTAAGGAAGTCATCTCAAGAGTAAAACCAGAAGATCTACCATCACACATTATTATCAAGTAAACTGATATTAACGAACATGCCATCATCTTTAATTCTTATATTTCCTATGTTTGTTATATTTCCTTTGTTTTTTTCAATTGTTTCAGAGACTGGATGCCAACGGCCGCTAACAGAGGTGGATTTATCTCTTTAAGCCCTTTTGGAGAAGATGACAGTGTACCACCTCCTTCTTCATTTCCTCTTTCAAGTAAGACGGAGTTGCTGCTCGGGGAAGAGTTACTACCGCCACCAGATTCAGCAATTATGAAGTCTTGGCATAAGCCCCATTATGAATGGATACAATGGGTTGAAAGGCTGAGTTCAAAGTTTGAGAGTGATTGAAAAACAATAGGGATTCACCAGCTTATTCAAATGAGCAAGATTGGACAACCTTTCCAGGCAAATTTGTTGTGTGCTGCTATGAGGCTTTGGGCTCCAAGAGTGAACTCATTTGTGTTTCCTTTTAGACTGGCATCTATCACACTACAAGATGTGTTTGTGCTCACAAGTTTACTAGTAATTGGACCAGATACTCCATGTACAATAGAATCTGACGATAATGATTTAATCAAATTATTTACTGCATCCACAGACTGGTCATCATATCATTCAATAATTCAACAAAAAATAAAAGCCATGGGTGCACCAACTAAAAAGGAGCACATTGAGTTCCTATGGGTGCTTATTTGCAAGTTTTTTATGTGCCCCATTTCAGGGAAGCTAGCTATAGAGTACATTACTCTCGCTAGAGTTGTTGCATCAGGGAAATTCTTTGCCCTTGGAATAATTTTGCTCGGGCTTACATTCAGATCACTCAATTTCTATCACAATAATAAGCCATTTTCTAAGTTTGGAGGTTCTATTTGGTTGGTACAACTTTGGTTGTTTGCTTATTTTCCAGAACTTAGAATTTTTACTATGCCAAAAGCAAATTTACCTATTGGATCTCAACTTTTTGTATGCAAGTGTTCTATGGATTGCGAACAAGTTATGTCATTTTTTGACGGTCTAAAGGTCAAGACCAAAGAACAACTCTTTATATTCCCTGGGGAAGAATCAAACATTCAATGGTTGGAAATAATGATAGAGAAGTTAGGAGTAGAAAAGCTTCAATTGGTTCAACTTGTGTTCTTCTACTGTTTTACTACTTTGAGGCCTTTATTTTGTGGCGGAGCTTCGGCTTTTGATCATAATAAACTGTCATTTGACTGTGAATATTACTTGTCATTCTACTAGGGGAGACAATTTAGTCTTGATAAAGCCCCCTATCCTAAGAATATGGCAATTGATATGGCCACTTTGCCCTCAACAAAAGATGATCTGTTGAAGTGGGAATAGAATTTGACCCGTATGAAGTGTTGTGTCATGCCAGCTACACAACTTCATATTGATTCTTTTGCAAACTTTTGGTCAAGGAGATACTATGATTTGATCCTTACTCCCATTGCACTGATTATGTCAAGTAATGTGTCTAGTACTTCAATGCATCATTTACTTTTGTTTTATTTTCTTTTGCAATATTTTTTTTTCCATACAAAACGTTCTTTTCTTTTTTTTCCTTTTCAGAACTTCAGGTTACACAACCTTCTCCTTCTCTTACTAGGAAAAGGAAAACAACCACTGATGAGAAAGCAACAATGAAGAATGAAAGAAAATAACTGATCTTATTGAGAAAATGAAGAAATCAAAGGGAACAGGCACCAAACAACATTCAAAAAAGAAAAAGTCACTCTCTTCAACATCTGTAATGAGAAGGTCAACAAGGATTCAATTAATAGGGAAGTTTGCAAATATAGACGATGATCTTATTGAAATTCTTGTTGCTAAAATCGTGAGTGTCAAAGAGAATAATGAGGGTGCTGCCTCTGGTAAGATGCCTCGTGCTTGTCGTTCAGAGACACACTTTGTAAGCTTAGACAAGATTGATCAAGTACAAATAAGTCGTGAAGAAGATTTTCTTTTGGATGTTGATTCTGGAAGATCAAAAGAAATTTCGACCCACAATCAACAGGTATTTTCACTTATTATAAAAAATAGTTAGTGAATTAGGTTTATCTTTGCTGGTGAATTGGATTTTTGGTTTTGTTTTTCTGCTATTACATATATGTTACTTCTCATAGATTCTAAATAAGTCTCAGAGATTAGAGATAGCTTTTCAAAGGATTATCCAAAAGATCCTTTGTCAGGTGTTGATTTTAGCTTTCTTGAAGAGACAAATCAATCTGATCCACCATCAGGAAATTCATTTATGAGAGATGACATCGACTTAGCAAAAAATACATTGAAATTCCTATTGAGGCATAACCTCCTTTCCCTTGGTGACAATCAGATGGACGTAGTCAAATCTACCATTTCATGTCTTTTGAATGCAGTAACAATGCTTGAGCATAAAGGATCCATTTTTGAAGCGATACATCGAGTAGAATCCATTTCCATGATGTTGATCAGGCAACCAAAACCCTTTAGGATAGAACAAGCAAGCTAAAAGATGTCAAAGTGCAGTTCAGTGACCAAAAGAATACGATGACTGCAATCGATGATCTTTGTAATGAATTGTCCAACATCCAGTCAGAACATAAAACCACTGGACAACGCATTGCTAACCTAAAGAAGGAAATAGAAGAGCTTGAGGCGTATGAGGTGAATCTTTTAGCTATAGCTGAGGATGTCCAGAGAAAGAAACATATTTTAAGGAAACAATATGAAGCCAGTAGCAAAATGCTAATTGAACGATGTGATGAGGCAAGAAAATGGTAAGAAGATAGCAAGGAAGCAGCTATGGTTCGAGAAGTATGTTACTCTCAATGGTGGGGACTCAACTCATTTGATTTTGACTCTATTTGAAACACGATATGCATTTAACAGTAACTTTTGTTAATGACTTTTCAAGTTATTTATATTTTGAGCTGTTGATGTTTAAGACTCAATCATACAATTATTTTATGGACTTCATCAATTTAAATCACAGTCATTCTATTTTATTTTTGACATAAAGCACAATCATTCTATTTAGACACCAGTAAAACATGCACAGTTAGTAGTAATATGTGGTTGGTAAATTTATTTATTTTAAAGTATAATAATGTCAAACAATACAATACATACTTCAACTATGTAACAATATTAATATGATTTACATTAACATTGGGTATTCTAACATAAAAAAAATTCATTGTTAAGTATTAAAAAATGCCAAGGTACACTAAGTCATATCTCTAACAATATGAACTTTACATATTCAATTCAAAATACTCAATTTATCAAACAAGGATGACTCAATCTAGGGTATAACGTCTATATTTTTTTATTTTTCTGCCTAAACCGTTGTTATTAGGTTTACACGAGGTACTCGTTATATGTCTATAAATAAAAGCCTCCTTCATGCATTTCAAGTGCACATTAAAGTGATTAGAATATCGAAAGTCAACATTTCAGATATGGATGGTTGTCGAAATGAATGGGATGTTCCTCCTTCACCGGGTGCCATTGAAGCACTTTACAAAGCTACCAAGAAGCAACTTGAAGATCTCTGAGATCAAGTTAGGCAATACTTGTCTAGAAATAAAGAATTAGTCGGGAATGCATTCACGGAGGATGAAATAATGCATCTATATCCTATATTGCAAGTGTACAAGCTGTACCGTGACGTCAAGAGGTCTTATGGCCATGAGTGCCAACAAGGTTTCCAGGCACAAATGCAACAAGCAACTACTACTTCCTTGTTAAGCAAGAAAAAAAGGGGCAGAAAGCCAAAAGTAGCAAACTAAGCTGCCAATGCCAACCACTTCTAAGTTTAGAATCCTCGTAATTTATGTTTCCTTTTCAAATCGTTTTCATATGTTTTTTTTTGTTTCAAAAACGTTGGTGAAGCCCTCCTATTTTGTTTGATATAAATGGAATTTGATGGTTATTAAGTATCCAAGTGACTTAAAAATAACTCAGCTTCTTTACAAACTCATTATATCATATAACACCAACAATTCGTCTTCGATTTGTACCAATTCATTTTACAATTACAATTATTCAGATAAAAACTGCACCAGCTAATACTTAAACTCGCACCTTTTACAAAGCTAACTTGGTGAATCATTGCGTTATGCAACAGTAAAACTTATGATGTGTTACATTGGAAAACTTATGTTTAACTTTACCTCAACACAGAGAAATGTAGTTGTAATTTATTTTGAATTTGAAATGGACCTCGAAAGTATGAATACTAATGGCTACCCCTCGAAAATATGTATGACTGTTCATATTAAAACAACAAAACGTCATCGTTCGGTTGGTATTAATATTAAGTACTCGTTTGGGATTTGGGGGCTGGAATAATAACTATTAGGCATACGTTTTGTTTTGTTAAACAAAAAAACGTCATCGTTTGGCTTTGTGAATTGTGAACTAAACGACGTTTGGGATTTTGGGGCTGGAATAAATACTATTACGCATGTGTTACTTATGTTAAACAACAAAACGTTATCTTTTGGCTTTGTGAATTATATAGTAAACTATTTGGGTGCTAGAGTAATTAAACGACGTTTGGGATTTGGGCGTTGGAGTAATTGTAAGTATGCATGCGCTTAGCACGTTATCTCATTGGAAAGTCTCACTTCATTGAGCCACTAATACGTGTCACGCTGTAGTAATTACTACGACCCTTAACAATTCAAGTTACCATTTTGTTTCATATATATTTGAAGTTAAAACTTAAATTTTTTCACATACTGAGATGCACAACAAAAAAAATATCACCCAAAAAAATTACAGTGAATCTATCTAGGATGGCCGCTGGAGAATTTGTTGAATGGAGCTGTCAACCAAGCGCTACTTCAGTTGCGGCTCTATACAGAGCTGTCAAGCGTGACCTTGAAAACCTGAAGCAAGAAGTAAATTTGTACCTATTTCGGTAACTTAATAACCCAAAGAGAGAGGTCTCCGCCCAAAACACAATACTTGAACTAGAACCTCTTTTTGCCCTATATGATATTTTTCTTCAAGCGAAGAAGAAAAAGGATGAGCTACAGATAGCATTAGATTTAGAAGCAGCAGCAAAAGAAGCAATTGAAGCAGCAACAGAAGCAACAATAGAAGCAGCAGCAGCAGAAGCATTTGTAAAGGGCGTCTATGTCGAAATTTTTGACACTTCGACTGAAATTTAATTTTTTTATCTCATCTTTTAACTTTTTGAAATCTCTTGTTTAAGTTATATGCTCGTCTATGCTTAGTAATGCTTTACTTTTAATAAAATTAAATTTGTTGCTCCTTACTTCTGTTCTTAATTCTTTTTTTTTATTTAAAACGAGCTTACATTTCAGTATGTTGTTACACTAAATTTCGATAGCTCATATTATTAGATATGATTTTTAACATCAAATTATGATCTTTTTTTTTTATATTAATATATGAAAAGTAAAATGAATGTTTAATTTTGGAAAGAGTTCATGCATTTTGAATCTGTTTATGTCAAATACCCAATTGTTTAGTGGTCAATATAAGTTCAAGTATGGTGAAGCTGATGATAATATTACTTTGCATTGGTGATGCTTTCTAACACTTACATAAACCATATTTTAGCTTCTCTGCATCCAAATAAAATGTCGCTATTCGACTTCAAATTGTTATTTTCATTTTCCAATTTTACATAAAAATGTATTTACTTATTTTTTCATCATCAGTTTATTTTCCTTTTTTGTCTATCAAGATGGAAATCGAAGTCTAAATATAGAGCAACTGAAATTCCTTATCATATAACAATGTTTATTCTCTTTCGATTTCCATTTTAAACCTTGAATGTATATTGGTCGACATATTGAGATGTGATGTTTTGACCTCTGCATCACGCTTTCATTATCCTATGCAATCTCTAATGACCTCTTCCCAAACTTAAAAATTCATTTGCTGCTATATTGTTCATTGAAACTTAAGATTTAGTTAAGGTAGTTTCCAGCAACAAATATGAAATAACGTCTATAAAAGTTCCATTTATTTTTCTCTCAAAACTTATATCTTTAATTCCTTAATATAAAATCTATGTTATATGATTTTGTTACCACCACAGAAATTCCTTAATACATAATCTATGTTTTATGCAATCAACAAATTACGAACACATCTACCATTTAACAACTATAGCATTTAAATAAAAAACTTACCAACGATACATCCAATGAAAAATACTAAAACAATTCACCCAGTATAACAATAACGACGGACATCAAACGTTCCAGGGCTACAATTCTTCATGGAATGACTGTTCATAACAGTCATCTTATTCTCAGACATTTCAAACTCCTTCAACTTCTGATCACAATAGTATTCATTGGTTGAACTTGTTTCATTAACACTAGATGATTGAAAGTAAATATTCCAAGCTTCAGCTGCTTCTTCTATTGAAGAGAATGAACGAAACAAACTTTCTTTAAAGCCAATCACACATTTTGCACATTTTTCCCATGACTCGTATATACCAGCTCGAGTACCTTTGAAAACAACATAATACTTCCTTCCACGTTTTCTCTTCTTGTCAAACTCCATAGATCAATGGCAAGAACAATGATTCCTAAACCCTATAGGAATACCTTCCTTTGCAACAGTAATTTATGGATGTGGCGAAGACCATAGATTTACTGTTAACATAATAGAATCCTACTGCAACATTAATGGTTGGTGTCTGTTGAATTAAATTTAGGAGCGAAAACCAGCAAAAAACTTTTCAATTCAAATTTTCTTTTGCAAAATTTTCACCAACGATAGAATGGGAATTGCACCTCAATTTTTTCCATCATTAATCTCATTTGCTCATGTAAAATTACCGGAATACCCTTTCTATCCAAAAAAGCTTGGATAAATTTTATCCGTTTATAACTACTCTTTAAAAAAAAAAATTTTACCTAATAATTATAGATAAAGAAGTCAAATTTTCTTACACTAATTCACATGATAAGAATTGCTATAGATAAAGAAGTCAATAGTTATTAAATCATTTCTAAATGCGGATGTTGAATGGAAACCCAAATTTTCATGTGATACCACAGCAACTTAACCATTAGACCAAATTTCATGTGATACTACAATAACTTGACCATTAGACTAAACAACCCTAGCTTCTCCTAGAAAATCCAGAGTTCAGGTTTTGCCTTCTAAAAAATTAATTTCCATCTATTATCCCTATTGCCTAATACATTCACACACCTAATAACAACACAAAACTACTGACTAACCATAAAAAATCAGATAAAGGAAATGCTTGCTCAAGCATTTGATGATATCTTATTAATAGACTCAGATTTTCGATCTTCAACACAATTATCCATATTAGCTGATTCAAGGCTATGATCTTGAGCACATTTTTCCACATCACAACACTTAAGCTTTTCTTTCGCCAATCTCTTGCCCATCCTCCTCTGTTTCAACTTCTTGCTCAGGCTATTTCCATGACCCTTATTCTCTTCAGCATTTTGTCGAATACCTGGAGTGTCTTCTTTAGCTGCACAACTATCATCATCAGCGTCTTTGCTTGATGAAGGTAACAACGGCCCAATAATTTGTCTTCGAAGAGAAATGTCTTCTTTAATCTTTTTCTTGCGAAGCCTCTTCCTTTGAGCCCTCGTTAACTTCTGTTGCTCGCATTCGTTATCACCATTGTCGTCGCTTGTTGAGGAACCACTTTCCTGCAGCCCATAATCATCTGCACCATGAAAAATCAAATAAAACCCTTAAATTCTGTAATTTATACAAACTTTAACATTCGATGAAGGACATAATTTAACAAAAAATACACATAATTTAACAAAAAATAATCTTCAGAACCTGGAATAAGATTCACATCAAAGTCATCTTCTCTTGAAGTGATCGCAGGCGTTTCTTTTTCCTCATCTGATTCTTGGGGCTGTTCTGGTTTTGGTGGGTAAAGAGTGTTAAGCAGGGCTTCATGGAATTTGCGTCGTTTCTCTTCGCGTCGCATCATGAAGAAGAGCACGTATTATTGCTCGTAAAATTGCCACAAGCGTTCAATTTCAACTCTTGATGATCTGAACGGCTTGCCGTTTGAGTGGGGATTCAACAAAATGAATTTTCCTCTATCTGAATTAATGGTCAGGTGGTGTTTTAGCCAGCGTTAGGCATACATCAACTAATATGCCTATGATGGCTAACTTTAGGCACAGCTCAACTAGTATTTGATGAACGTTTACCTTCAACACCAACAACACCTTTCATAACAGCAGCAGCAATTGGTTTACAATTCATTTATTTTTTAGTTAAATTTGAAAGCTTGAAATGCAGGAGAATAGAAGGTCCATCAAGGCCTTTTACATTGTTCTTGGCAAACAGTCCCTCATTGTAGTTTCTTTGTAGAGGATTCTCTTCTGATTACAACTCTTTAATCTAGGAAATCCATGCAATCTTTGGCATAAAAAAATATGTGCTAAAAAAGGGCATGACCCTGAAATCTGAATACTCTCGGTGATGCAACCATTGCTTAACACTAACAAACTTATCATTTGTTATCAGTTCCAAAAAAAAAAAAATCAGAACCAAATGTTCATGTCTTTCGAGTGGTTTGAACTCAAATGGAGAGCCTCAAATAACAATTCAAACAATGAATCTCCTAATTCCATTACTTCTTTGGAGAATTTCATTGCCACATCTCTGCAGAACTGAATCAAAAAGCTGTTAGTAGAGTGAATATATATGCATGGTACTTCTAGGCACAGGACCAGGAGCAATGACAAGTGAGATTGAATCCCCCAGTTTTCTGCTGGTGTAGTATACATAACGAAATTGCTGTTGCAAACCATCTTTCTTGAAGAATCACGAGTGTAGTAATCTCATTCACGTCAAAATCTTGCTCATGAAACATATGCACTGCATCCTTCATCTCCTTAAGAACTCGCAAGAAATCCCATTATTGACTATTCACGAAACATGAATGGAGATTATTTCTGTACTCAATATGGTGCGAAAACACCTCTTGTTTTTACCAAAAAAAATAAAATCCCCATGTTCCTGCTGCATTCAGAGTTTGACAACAATGCTTATGCGTCGAGCTGCATCTATTTTGACCCCTTCAAGGTCTATGATGCGAATGCTGAACTTGGCATCAAGTGGAATTGTTATCTAAGTAATTGTATGGTAGATAGAAAATGCGGGGGGCTGATTGATTTTAGCATTATCATCATGTCCTTTTGATACCTGCTTTTGCAGTATGCAAAGCAAGTGAGCTCTCGATTGAATGTAGTGTCCATATTGTCTCAGTAGCTCCTGCAACACATAGCTTTCTAAGCTAAGATAATTACTTTCTTTGCTTGCTTGACAATATATAAGATATAGATTTAAGGTCAAATTTTAATATATTTGGAATGCAATGATCGATATAGCGATATTTGTATAGGCAAACTTTTTTTTTTCATACACTATACATTTTTAGTTTGAATCATCAATATCTAAAATTTATTAGATTCTAACTAATTCGATTCGATCTAAGCAGGACTATAAAGACAATAAAAATCTTTCAACAATTAATTTAACACAACTTAATATACCAAAACTCGAGCATTATCAAACTTAATTTATTAACCTATAAGTGACACATTGACATGACATTATCAAACTTTAATTGGAATTACCTTACATTGACATTAGCAAACTTTAATTGGAATTACCTTTTTTTTTTCTCTCTCTTTTCCCCGTATCCGGCCATTGTTGAATGTCCTCATTCTGGGGGTAAGATCAGTCCAGTGCTCAAGGCAATACATATTATATTCAGTCCTCTTTACATGCATTGTAAACTTCACGAATTTTGGAATTGACTTTGGACCATATAAATACTCAGCAAATGAAGAAATGAGCAGGCCACAACATATACCTCTAATTTCATGTCAAATGATTATAAAATACAAAGATTGCAGAATCTAAAAAAAAGGGAATCGGAAAAAAAAAAATCATTTGCTCAGGAACCTGATACATCAAAGTGCTACAGACCAAACAAAACGGTAATCATACAAATATCTGAAATTATACAAGAATTCTTTCATTTCTACACATATCAGTTCTGCGTATGCACAGAAATTAACCTTGTCAACAATATAGTAACATGTCAAAGTTTAAACACAGTTGAACGCTGATAAAAACGAAGAAAACAATAATGTTGTTTCAGAATAATTAAGGAGAAGAGAAACTTGCACTTAATTTAGTACCCTCCGGTGGTTCTTCCAGTTCTAGACACAGCATAGCTTCTGCTTCTTGGAAAAACATCAGTTTTAACTTTGATATCATCAAAATTATCACAAGGTTTCTCTTCATCGATTCTTCCAATGCCAACACTATAACTCCTGGGCATTTTATTATTGTTTGCTGATCTATTTGGAGATTGTGTTGACTGTTGCCTTTGAAAAACATTACCCAAGTCATTGTTTCTGCTGCTAATTAAACCTCTAGTAGAAGCTGCCCTTAATAGCTCCCTATAATCATCATCACGGCTGCTTGATATTGTGGAGTTGACACTATAACTCTTTGGCAAGTTAGTGACCATATGGGCTGTAGGGCAACCCAAGGCCGTGCCATAACCGAACCGGTCAGAGTATTCGCTCATGCTCTTAACATAAAAGTCCCTTGCCTTGATCAAGATCCTGATGGGTGCTTTGATGAACTTGCTCAACTTGCTTTGCTTGCTTGCAGGTTTCTTGGTGGCCATGGTTTTTTGGTTCAAGAAATTGTATTGCTTTCTCGATGTACTAATACAAGGCAAGAAAGTTAATTACTAGAAAGAATGAAGAGAATATACGCTTAGAAGGGGAGATTTTCAGATTTAGATAATGAGAACTTATGATCATGAAGATGAATAGATGGGGTATATATGCAATGATGATTTAAGAAAAGATAACCATAATTTGTTTTATTATTATTATTATTAAAATAATTATTATTGTTTTTTCTTTTGTTTTGGAAGGTTTGGTATGTCATATGTGCAGTAGTAATATAAAGATGGGGATGTATATGCTATTAAAGACTCAGCACGAAAAAGTATTTTATTAGCTATTTATTTATTTTTGTTTTTAGAGAATGTACCTTATAATCGATAATTATAAAAATTTTAATTAATTTAAAATTCAAGTCAAGTGATTTAAAAAAAAAAAGATAAAATTCTTTTAACATGTGTTTTCTCTATATATAAACCTCCAACTCAATACCTTATTTAAAAGGATCTAAATTTCTTACCACTTAAAATAATTAATAGCTATTTATTTTTATTTTAATAGTAATTTAAAATATAGAATTCATCACTATCTATTAGTTTAATTGATTAAAAATAATTTAATTTTTAAAATAAAATTTTAAATTTAAATATAATATATAAAAAAGTAAATAATTTTACTTTATTATAGAATTCAATTAGCTGGATTTCAAGATAATCAGAATTTGTGGCTATCAAAATTAAATATTAAAAATTCAAATTCAAAGCCTATCATTATTAATTGTAAAATTAACTTTTATTCAATTTTAAAAAATTAATTATAAAAGCATTAGTTGGGTGCTAGCTAATGGACCATTTGTGGACTTGTTAATTGGATTTATCTGGGTGACTTTGTCAAAGTAAAAGCCGGACTTTATAAATTTATTAATTTATAATTACCAAATGACACGAAAGAAGATCCAATCAAACCCCCATTTTATCCTATGCAATTGAGCAAGAAACACAATATTTATAATTTTTTTTTTTTATATTTGAATTCTTTATTTCAATTTGAACCAGCCCCTTGTGTGTTGGTACCTTGAATTTTGTCAAATCATAATAAGTGCAAAAAAGTTTTCAATACTTCTAAAACAATGTTTTTCACAAATTCTATGGTCGATCGAGATTTACTTCATTTGATTCATTAATAGGGAAAAATGTTGAATTTGACTGCTTTTTGGATATTATCCCATTCTTTTGATGAAAATGAACTTCTTCCACCTAAATAGATTTGCTTTGTTGATGTTTTTAATTAGAAATAAAATTTTAGGACTAGATTCAGTTGAAAACGAAATTTGGGTCTAGATTATAAGAAAATATCTCATTTTTCCAAATTATGTGAAAGTTTGTTTAGCCAAATTAAAAATTGAATTTATTAGGGTTAATTTGTAAAAATTGACAATTTATTTAGTTTACATACATATTTTATAATTTCAGTTAGTAATCTTGAAATAAATATTATATAATTGAATTATTTATATAATTTTTTTGTCTGAACCATGAGAGTCCATTGGATATTTTGACTATTTCAATTCAGTCCGAATAGGACCATAAAAATAATAAAAATTTCTTAATAATTAATTTAACGTAACTACATATACTATAACTCAAATTTGAAACGTCATTAACTTTTTAAAATTTTGAAAAATAAATACATTATTTGCATACCATTTAAAAAATAATAATATAAAAATTTTCACGGAAGCCCTTATGTAATGTTGCCCAATTCATACAAGTTGTAAAAATTATAAACAATTCATCACATCAAAATCAAGTAACCCTTAGTCAAGTTAATTTTATTTTAGTTTAAGATATTAGTATATATACAAACATCAAATCAATGCCTTCATCATTTTATGCTAAGATTTAACGTTATTACCTCGCACAAATGTAATGTTGGAAAAATATAAGCTTCATTTCCAAATGATGATAATGATGAAAATTAGGCCATCATTTAAATAATTAAGTGGTTACAACACTGGACATGCACTACCAAAATTTTACCTACCTGTCATTGACATTTTTTTTTTCTCTTGGTACAACCCATCATTGACTTTATAAATTAAGCACATTAATTTTTTTTTTGTCATATTATATCTTTCGACTTTTGACCTATCTATATATAATTTTTATTAATTATTAAAAAGTTTAAATTATTAATTAATGATTACAAGCTATCAATTTATTAAAAAATTCAACATTTTTCTAACACATTTAGTAAATTACACACATAGCCAATGAAGTTTAGATTGATTTTTATCGAGGCAGAAATTTTAAGTTCAACTGCGCCATTTTAAAAATTTATTCTTGAATTTACCGTGAGTGAAATCTATAATATTCTAGCTCCTATAGGTAAATAAAATAAATTTTTATTTTTGTCCTAAAACAAATAATTCATAGTCGTAATTTTTTGAAATACCAGCAAGTAACACTATTTTTAAAAAATTACACATAAAAAATTGTAGATAAATTTATCTCCAATTCGTATTGTTTATAGTATACATGAACTTTTTGCCTTTTGGTTCACCTAGCAAGTCGCATAAGATTGCAAAACTTCAATGTACAATCAATTGATAATCTCCAATTACGTCAGTTTCAATTTGAACCAGGAATTAGCATCCTAGAATGATGACTAACACTAAGAGTGATTTATTATTAGTTATATATATATATATAGTGCTTCTTTTTCAAGGCATCTGTTCTTCAATTCATTGACATTTTTATTTAAATTCATTATCCTAACGTACAAAGATACATCATCAACAGAGAATGTTTCCAACCTGATTTTTATATCATATATATATATATATATATATATCTATTTGAAAAAAAAACCATTCCACTAGTTCAAGGAATCTTTCAATTGAGCAAATTGGTTGAGTCATATATGTTTGACAAAAGTTTTAAAACAGAGGAGCACTTTGAAACACTTTGGTAGTGCTCTCGAATCGGAATCCATAAATCAGAGTACATGGAGCTATCCACTTCAATTTCTTAATTTTGATACATAAACAATTTTTAAAATTTAATAATGTATATATAATTTTTTTAAAAATATATAAAATCATAAAATTATTTAGCATTTGTAAAATAAAAAATCAAATGTGTTATATGTTAATTTTCAAATCCCATCCTTCATCTTAAGTTTATTTAGGCAGATATATATTTTTTGACTTTGAAATACTCTACTTCCATTTTATTTACTTTTTTTTAATTCAATAAACAATGATTATTTATTTATTATTATTATTTTTTTGAAATTGTTAAATTTTCCTTCATAGAGCTTTTACCTTTACAGGATGGTATTTCTTTAGGGATTTCATATATTTCTCAGTCGTAAAATTTCTACCGATATTTCTATAATTAAATTTATTTAAAGATCAAATAATTGATTTATGACTAATCAAAGTCATTGAATGGAACGTACGGATCATCAAGTTGTCAATTAAAAGAATTCTGTCAACACAATTGAAAAATATCGACATAAAATTTTATAATAGTGAAATTTTATTTTGGATACTTTTTTATTATACTTTTATTTATATTATTTTTTTATCAAGATTTATTTTTCTTAATAGTGAAGGACCAAATAATATTTATATTATCTTTCATAATAGTGAAAAACCAAATAATATTATCTTTAATTAATGAATAATTCATATTTTTCTCTAAAAAAAAATACTAAGATTTGCTATTATTGTTGGACACTTTTAAACACAAAATTCTCTCAACTATTTCGTTCATATTCATTAAAAGATGCAGATAAATTCTGTCTCAGTTATTTATAAAATATAAAACTGAACTTTTTAAGAAAATATATAATTAAATACGCCCTGAAAATATTCAAAACTGTATTTTTGCTGAATTTATTTGTTATGCCTCACCTTAGCTCTAACCTTCAATAGTGCAAATATTATAATTGCAAAATCCCATGCCCTGCCGTGTCCACCCACCACTCCAAACAAGAATTGACTTATTTGACATATAAAAAGAAAATTAATTAATTAATAATCAGATTTAAAGAGTGATTAGGAGCGTGCTCACACTTTAGATTAGCAAAGTGTATTGTTCAACCATAAATACCCACAAGGATTTATATAACTTAGCAAGCTACTTAAAGCACCCAAAAAATTATTATTTAATATTTACCTAATTTCTGATGTATAGACACTCAACCTCATGTGCAATTTTCATTTAAAA
>CATIWM010652682.1:0-13796 GCA_949671775.1 Mallotus repandus
AAAAAAATAAATAGCAATGTTGAGAAAAAAAAAGTACAAAGTAAAAAGGGAAAAAATTGTAAAAAAAGTCAGAAAATAAAAAAAAGTTAGAAAAAATAGTAAAAAAAATGTTGAAAAAATTATTAAAAATAAAGGTGGTAAGGGGAGTGATTTATATTTGAAAGAAAAAAATTAGAAAAAATAATTTAAATTTTTTTTTATCAATGATATTTTTAAAAGTTTTTTTAGTTTTTGGGACATATATATAAATTTTTTTTTTATTTTTACCACTTCCCTGTAAAAAATAATAAAGCCTAATGGTATCACTTATCAGAGTTACCTCTCAAATTGAAGCACCCCACCCGCAATTAAAATGTTAAGTGGTAAATCGGACAATGTAGATTTTAATTTTTACTGTTGTCAAGTTAAAAGGGAGAATTATTTTCTGTTGTACAATTCATCATTATTAAACTGATATAATCCTTTAAATTTTATAAAAAAAAAAAATGCAATGTAGTCTATAATAATGACAATAATAGTTCGTTTTAAAAGAAAAATGCAGCAACTTTCTAGAATATCTTTATGCTTGATTAAAGAAATAAAGTTGGATATAAAGTTGTTCCCAAGTAGATTAGTACCATAAAATTTGAGAGCCGCTGTAAGTTGTGGCAAAGAAGACAGGCATTTATTCTAATGCACTTGGTTGGAGAACTTATTCTTATTCTTGCAAAATAAAAGAGGGCAGTGGACAATTTTGATTTACAAGAATCTAAAACTGAGTGGAGTGCAGTGGACTGGAGTGGAGACGAGTGGGGTGATTTTTTTTTTTTTTTTTTTGAGAGAATAAAGATATTAGCTTCCACAGCAACAAAACCTATGTGGATAATTTTGGGTTCTTGTATATCTAAATGAAAGAAGGAGTAGAAGAATCTGCTAACTACCATGCTTAGTGTACTTGCAAATTACGACTGCCATGCATAGTGCCTCTTGGGACAAAGTCTAGCCTATACCCAAAGGTCTATATTAGTTCATTGATGGCTGCTGCTGCTTTTAGCTCATTGACATTCTACAGAATCGTTTTTGGTGGTGTTTTTGGGTTTTAAATTCATCCATGAAAACCAACATTCTGTTTATTTTATTTTTATTCCTTTTTTTTAATGGAGGATCATGCATCATTATATCTTTTGTATCATAAAAAATGGTCACTAGTAAGAGCAAACCCCATTTAGATCAAAGGCATGTTTAAGCATAAAAACGAAAAAAAAAAGTTTGATTCTTGATTTTCTGGGGAATAGAAGCATTTGAGCTGAAATTTGTAATCTAAGCTTGGTGTTATATTTTTCTATCCTACTTTCTTTCACTGATTATTAAAATTACGCATCGTTTATGGAACATATATAAATTTTATTGAATTACATAATTCAGCAGGAATTTAATTCTGTAAGATTATAGCCAATTTTTTTTGTTTGAAACAAAGATTGTAGCCGATTTCAAATCTAAATTTAATAAAAATAGCAAGGGAAAAGATTTAAGGGAATTTTTTTTTTTTTTTATCTTCTTTAAAAATTAAGGTGAAAAGTAGGATTAAAAAAATAATTACATAGCAAAGTCAAATCAATTATATATATATAATTTTATTAATTTTTAATTTTTTTTTCTAAATCTCCAGTACCAAGAATTTATTGAACTCTAATAAATTAAGTTCAACTTGATAAAATCACAAAGACACATGTTTCCAAAGTTTAATAGTTTAACCATCATTAAGCAATATTGAAACTATATTAACTTATATGTACATACTATAAACATCTAATATAGAATAACACAAATTAATAGAGATATAAAAAAAATTGTGAACAAGTCGGACTCTTTTTGTAGTGCACCATTGTCAATCCACTCCTCCCCTATGTATCGAGATACGGGTATTTTCCAATGGGTTTGGACCGAAATATTGCCATCCCAAAAATTTGATGCTAATGAATAGTTACTGTATGGTTCGACTGTGGAAAACTTGAATGCCCACGAAGAATTTTTTCAAGAATTCGAGTAGAGATGGTGGTAGCTAGGATGGTGCCAGTACTAGGGAAGCTATCCATTGAGGACATTTTTAGAAAAAAAAAAAAAAGTGATGATGGGTTCTTTTACTTGTTATAGCAAAAAGGCAGTCAGTGGCCTTTTTACACCAGACACTAGGGAAGTGGGGAGGATTGATAGATGATAGAAGCCCAGGTTTCAATGTACAAATTCTGAAAAATGTTCAACGAGTGAATGATGATTGATAATGGATAATTTCTCATCAGTGTTCAATCAAATTGTGTGTATCAGTAAGCAAGACGTCCCATCAATGATTCTTTTCATCTCATTTCTTATAACAGAGTCCCTCTCATACCTCGTGAATCAATTCCGAAGCCCAGTTTTTATCCCTGGGTATTAGAGTTGTAATTAACATGATAAAAATATTCAGGTAGGGTATCTAAAAAGGTCTAGGGGTGGCCTTGGAGGGGACGACAACAAGTAGCCGCAAGACCATCTTATCAGATGGCAACAGCGCCACCTTCCAACCTCCAAGAGGGACAATTCAGCCGACTTGGGAGAACACGCGCCTGGTGCATCGGTGTTTCAATTTTTTAACCACTTGGAGGGAAACACCGGAAAAACTCTCCCATCGGTTTAACACTCTCTAAGATCAGAGCAGGGTTTAGGGTTTATAAAGACACGTGCTCAACCCGGCCCACACCCCCGATGGCAAAATTTTACCTGACCCTGTTTAAATAATGTCCCAAATATTTGTTTCATGTCGATGTGGGACAAATGCACTGCAGAAAGAGGAAATCAGGAACTACTTCGTAAGCAAATAAGAAAATACTACTGGATTTAGCCAGAATCATCAAAGCTCAAATTTACAAGATTCTATCAACAGAGTTGATTATTAGAAAGCTCTCTAAAGTAATCCACATACAATAGAGTCTGTTACCCCTTGGACAAGCTACCAACATGATACAATCTTAAGAAGTTCTCCATCGCAACTCAATTTGGAGCCGGCCATTCCTTGAGTCAATGAGATGGTATTTCTCGTTGGTTCTCTTGTTGCTGACCACATCAGCTAGGTTTATGGTTACATAGCCCAAATTTTCCTGGTAAGAAAATGTTATTGAAGAGAAAGAAACACAAATTTATCAGTTGAACTTTTGATGCAGAGACGCAAGAAACAAAGACTTGTACATTGACCGTGTAAAGCCAGTTTGATCACATACCTTGGGATGAAGTAAACCCAATTTTGTGGAGGCACTAAGAACTTCCGCATAAATTTTATCATTTGTTGGCGGCTCGTCTAGCGTGAACTGAAACTCCTCTTCCCATCTTGGATCTCTATTTTTCTTCACCAGCTGCATCAATGCCAAAATGATCAAACAAACTAAAGCTCTTTCACTTTTTCAACCACAATTCGAGGTTTGCAGCAACTTATAATTCTTAAATGGGTTATTCACTGAATGCATACCTTAGTTCTTCTCTCCTCCCCTCTAAAAAGTAATCGCACATAAGGATTTGTATGGTGCTTTCCTTCAACATCTTGAGCTTCATGTACAATAATCACAAGCAAACCACCGCCAGAAGGTGTGCCTTCTGGAGCCTTTTCTACAGCATTTGAGTCTGCAGCATCATTTGGTATCTCATCCTCCTTGAAAGGTTTGTATACCAATTCCAAAACAAGCTGTCCCCGAGATTTCTCATTTTGAACATCGTTTGGATCCATGTTTTTAAGCAGATCAAGTGTCCTAACTTTTGGCTCATCAGGTGTAAGCTCTTTCAATGGAACAACGTTCATACCCATCTTGTCGGCTTTGCCAACCTGCAATTAAGGAAAAAAAAAGCTTTAGAATCCATATGCTGAGGACCAAAAGGAAATCAACACACCATCTTGTGGGGTTCCATGAGTGACTTGCACAGCATTTATTAACTTTACAAACCCACTTACACTCCATTTTATGGTAAAGATAACTCCATTAAGCATTGGCTAATAATGAAATCAGAATGTTGTGGTAAATCAATCAAGAAGTTCAAAGAAATATACCTGTTCCCAGTCATAAACAAGAACCTCTAAGGCTTGAGATTCTGGATCTCTAACAACAAGGTTAAATTCCTCGTTCCATTCAGGGTTCAAGTTTTTGTGCTTCACAGTTGTTTTCTTTGAAAGCTTATCTTCAGTGAGCTTTAGTTTCACAAAAGGATCTGATGCCCCAAGAAGATCTTTCTTTTTAAGTTTCACTGCCCTCACAACCTTCACAGACAGAATTCCAACAGGTCGCTTTGAAGCTCTGTCAATTTTAGGAAAAATTAGTCAACCCAATGAAAGGATTGCTGTCATAACTTCAAGAAAAGGAGAGGAAACATATTTACTTTGCAGGATCAAGTACTGGCACTTGTAGGGCTTTTGGCCATAAATACAAATTTGCAACTTGATCCTTAATAAGCTCCTAGAGGGAGAAAAAATGAGGAAAATAATAAGAAGTTAGTTTAATTCGTTGATAAAGCAGCACTTTTCAAAATGAAGACAGGAATCCAGAAAGAATGGACAAATGAAGGGGTACACCTGGAGAACCTCCTCATTGCCCTTTCTACTGCATGGAAAAATGAATAGTAGCAAACAATGAAAGAAACTGAAGTTATGATCACCTGGACAAATCGGTATAGGCCAGGAATGGACATGGCATCTGCTCCAAGCAATTTCAGTCCAAAGTCAACATGGGGCTGGAGAATCAGAAAGATAGTGATGAAATACTATTTCACACAGTAGATAACTAGAAACAAAGACGGTAATTCTGTGGATGCCTCAAGCTGATGGCCTAAAACATGCAAATAAAGCTCGAATATTTGTTAGTGAATAACCTTATTGTGCATTATTAACACCAAATGATAAGTACGAGCCCCAGCATGCATGAATGTAACTGCAGCAAATCATAGTACTAGCAACATAAATATCCTCTGCAAACTAATAAATAAGTTTTGACCATTAGCACATACCTTCTCCATTAGAGAAACAAATATATTGGCAAAACAAGGAAAGGCTGAAACCAAAGGCTTTAGAGTGATGCGTGGAACAGCAAATACTTGCAAATCAACCACCTGAAATTCTCTGAAGTAAGTACTAGTATTTGGAAACTTTAACCGCCAAATAACAATTGTCTTATGCTTTGATCTCATTAAACACTTGTTCATGCATGTATGTGTGTTTATGTGTGCGTGTGCAAGAGAGAAATGCTGTGGAAGTCAACACATTTCCCTTCATGCGCACAACATACTAATTGAATCTAATCTGAAAAGTAGCAATTCTTTCTTTTATTAACAGTTACGAAAATTAAACACCTGAGCTGTGGCTCTCAAACCAAATGCTTTAGCTGCAACAATGATGTTTGGATTCCCAGCCCACTTCAATAATGGTTCAATGATCAGCTCTTTCTCATCAGTAATATAAACTTTTATTCCTGAAAATATATTTAAATCTAGAATGAGAATTCCTCTTTAAGTCTGCCATAATTACAAGTTTAAGGAAGTCACGTGGTAACCAAGTATACAACTGCTATTCATGTTGCCACAGATAGACAATCAAAGCAACAACACAATCCCTAATGTAATAATATGTTATGCACAAATTCATGGGAAAAAAAAGACCTGTTAATGCCTGATGTGATGTTAAAACAAATTTTCTTTTTCTTGAGCAGTAATGCTAAGTTTGTAAATGGCCAATGACATAATCTCATTTTATATGGACGAAAAATCAGAGATCAATGTGCATTCCCACCAAATTTTGTCTGGTTCCCCCATTGATTAACCTATCATTTCCGATCAATTTATTGGCCTTAGAATGACAGAGATTGTGATACTGTAAAGAAAGGAAACAACTCAAAAAAGAATTCCCTCAAGATATTCTCAAAGGAAATTCCGAAGGCTCTCTAAGATTATTAACGTTTTACAACCTCAACCTATTTTCCCCCCTGTGTAAGGGTAGTTTCTTGAGCATTAAACCTGACAATATGTACTTGGAAAACGCAGAAATGAATTTGTACACTTTTCTCCAATATAGAACTTGAAAATTGAACCATAAAAGAAAGCCAAAGCAATATGTGCTTAAAAAGTTTATAAAACTTCACAGGATAACAATCCAAGCGCCTTTGATTGGCTTATGGATGGCCAAAACTATCTTCCTGTGCTTCACACTAGAGTTTTACTGTCCATTAAATCAAGCAATAGCAATATTTATACCACTGTAGCTTGTCTACTTTCATTTACAGTTTCTCCAGTGTTTACAGTCTCTCCAGTGTCCTGGTTGACCTCCTAGAATCTTATTCAAATTACTTCTACTCACTCAGCGTGCATCAATAGTCTTAAGTATCCACTGAAAATAAGCAAGAATTTCTAAACTAGTAGCATAAATGTTCAAGAGGCTATTGCTGAAACTAAAGGAAAATTGACAACGCCAACTTAAATGGTCAATTTAGCAGGCCAAATTTTCAGAAGATTTATTCTTAATACATATCTTGATCCATAATTTTCATAAGAACCTTTTCCACAATAGACAAGTTTAGCTATTAATATCCCTTCAATTTTTTGAACAAGAGCAATTAAGCATGGTGAGATATCTTGTGAGATTCATCTCAACTGTTAATTTATGAAGCTGAGTTTCTTGTATAATCGTTTACCCTTTCCACATAATTCCTAAAACAAAGGTTTTCTTCTCCCTTTTTGTCATACTTTCTTCAGCAGAGAATGTGCAAGTGGATACATATGAATGTGTCCATAAGTGAGAGAGACAGCGACTTAACCTTGAAAAGTTGGTGGCAGGGAGCCCAGTGTAAGTTCTTGAAATTCAACGGAGTCAATTTTATATTTCGGAATTTGCTCAGCAATAATGGGTTTTGCTATAGTCTTTACAGTCCTGCAAATTGCCTAGAAAACTCAAGAGGCATCAATGCAATGTACACAAAAACAAATGAAATCATCAACAAACAGAAGCAGAAGTTGAAGATCCAATCAGCATTCTACCACATACCGTATCTAAGTAAGGCCACATAGTTGCAATGAATTTGTTAAGCCAGTCAACCTTCACCAGAGCAAAACAAATGTATAAGAAGCTTGTTGTAAAATCTGCAAAATGCATTTGTGACCTGACATGTATAGCAGCGAAAAGGAAAAATGCAATGACAACAACATACACGATCATAGTCCGGATTTTTCACCCAAATGGGTATTTCTGGAAGCATTCTTTGCAAAGTTTTTGAGTCTTGTTCCACCAAGGGACGAATTACAGGGTCCTGAAAAACTCAACAAGCAGAGCAAATGAGAACAATTAAAATAGTGTTCTATAAAAGAGCAAAACAGTAATACACTGGAGCATTCAACTTTCAAAAATTTAAGTGTAAAAGAACAGAGAAATCCGTAATGATAATCAGGAAATTTAAGGAAATCAAGATGTGACTGCCACTCCTATATTTCCTAAGATAAGTTATGCATAAAGAAATCAACTTCATATTATTTTTTACTCTAACCTACTGTAATCTCCTAAGACAATCAAATCCTACTCCTTACTGAAGGCGTACCCAATAAACAAACAATCTAAATGTACCAAACTCGTTCATGTGGCAACTGTATTATAAGCACAGGGCCACTAATCATATTTCCAGCTAAGGCAAGGAAAATTTTAAGATTTAACTTCTTCGTTGGAAAAATGAGCCTATAAATGTTGTAGTCATCACGGAGAGAAAATGGACCAGGAAGGCACAGACAAGCTCCTATAGAACAGGTAAAACTCAAATTGGCCCCATAAAAGTAAAGTATAATTGACCAGAATATAGTAAAATCCATGAGTAAGAAGAATACTGAAGCTACATCCATATCATTCACAAGACGAGAGCTTGAATAAGACCATTTTCACGGGTTCATACATCCAGTGCATAAACAACATTAGAACACTCATTACACTCCAAAAATGGAAATCTAAAACGGCAATAATTAAACCAAATCAAGCATTAACGAACAAATAGAAAATAAATCAAGCGGGAGCATAGTCTGAATTCCGAAGACACACAACATAATATTGAAAGAACATAAAGAAAACAACTAACCTTGACATCAGTTGGCTGAAAATAGATAAACATGTAGTACCCAATCACAATCCCAATTGAAGTTCCTATTCCAAACCCACAAAAACCCAGTATACTGCTCAAAATACCCATTTCCAATCACCTCGAGAACACCAATTGAAAAAACAAAAACACCCAACCGAGAAGCTCAAAATCAAGAAAGCAAGAGATTTTGAAGAGGCGCGTCTTGTAGTAAATAGTAATATTTTTAGTTTCCTAGTTTGCTGTTTAGCGTATGAGTCCGGTAAGTACGTGTAATAAAGTAGCATTTATTCTTTGTGGCCAATCTTTCTTTTACGTTTAACGAACCATTCGGGTTTCCGCAACGGCTTGAAACTGAAATCTTTACGCGCCGTGTTGCTTGCTTGCTCGATGTCGGCAACGTCTATTTGGATATTTCCATCCTAAATGTCTTCTTCTGATTGGCTACCTTTTTTTTTCTTCTCTATTTCTGTTGAGAGAGTGCAAGAGGATGTGTAGGGTCGTGACAGGTAATGTTGCCCCCTATTCACTGATGCTGTTTGGCTGAAGGAAAAAAGAAAAAATAAATAATCATCATCACGCACAAAGAAAAAAAAAAAAAGGCAATAATAATATAAGATTTTTATATATTGATTAGATTAATAATTTTGTAAAATAAATTTTTATCTAGTTTTAATAAATAATAAATGATATACGATACATAATTATTTATATAAATTAATAATTTATTTAATTAATGGAAGGTTGAATAATCTAATTCTTCAAATTATCAGTTTTTCGTATAGTTTAAATGACAACAAAATATGAATATATAAATATAAAGTAGAATTTAAATTTTCATTCCTGTTCTTCTCTCAATTTGTTATGAAAAATTAAATCATTTAAAAAAATTCTTCCAGGTATTAACAAATAAGGGTTCCAATTCCAACTTTACTTTCATCCTTCTGTGTTAAAATTAATGTTTCATTTAATTAATTATTTGTTTAATTTCAAGTTTATTAATTTGTAAAGGTTTTATTTATTTAAATTTCAATTAGGGGGCGTTTAGTTCGTATTCCGGAATCGGAATCGAAATGGAAATAAAAATAGAAAAAAAAATCAAAATTTGAAGAAAGTGTTTGATTTCATTAGGAAATGGTAATGAGAATGATAATCAAATATCATTTAACAATTACAATTTTTTTGATAAAAAAATATTTTTATAATTATTTTTTATATATTAAAAATTAACATTATAAATTTTTATATTAAAAATAAATATTATAATTATGTATTATAAAATATTTATTTTTAAAAATATTATTATAATTTTTAAAAAAATTATAAAAATTATTTACTTTTAATTATTCAAACATTTAATGCATATTTTTATTAATTTGTATGTTTTATTTATAAATTTTAAAAAATAAATGTTAATATTCAAAAGTTTAACCAATTTATAATTGAGTTAACTTAATTTTTAAGGGAATTAAAAGTCATTCTTTAAGAATAAGAGGGGAATGGTGATTCTTATTGATGAAAAAATCACATTCTCATTTTCATATTAATTTTAACCAATCAAACATTAAAAATCGAAATCGATCTTATTTTTTACCAAACAAACACCCTTAATGGTTAAACTATTATTTTAGTGCCGCTAAATGACATTTTTTCTTTTGGCCTTTTCAGCTTTTGGAGTCTTTCCATTGTTTTCTAAGCTTCCATCACTTGTCTTCTTCTTAACACTACTTACAAAAGTAGAGTATCATGACACACACCATAAAATTCTATTAAAAAAAGGAGTAAAATCATGATTATTAAGAAAGAACATTCTTTTCATGTAATCAAGTGTTTCAAACAAAAATAAAAAGAAAATAAAGGAAAGAAAGTGCCACTCAAAACCATTAATTCTTTGTTAAATAGTCACTAATTGTGTCAATAAAAAATAATTAAATGGTAATTTTTTTTTTAAAACATTTTGAGATGCATGATTTGATTTGTGTTGTCATTAATTTAAAATAAAAAAAAATTATTTATTATTGTGCAGTCTATCAAACTTAGGTCATTTGAAATTTTTATTAAAAAAACCACCAATTGTACATTTAATTTACTAATTTTTTTTCTACCATTTAATTTTCATTTACCTCTCCTACATGAATATTACATATAACTCATTGCAATATTTTACTTAAAAAAACATTTTCAAATAAAATACTATAGTCATAAATTAGAACGAAATAAACTAATTAGATGTCGTTTGATTATTATATTTACTTATAAAAATTATAAAAGTCATTACTTACCAATATTAATAAAAATTATAAGAATAAAAACTAACAAATAACAATTTCTATTTTTATAACACTGCACATTAAATCCTTAATAAATAAACAATAAATATAAATTAGTATTTATGGTATGGATATATTTTGATTTTTTTTACTGGTTTGTGGCTTATAGTAAATTATACTTCATCTGTACCTAAATAATTGTCGTTTAAAGATTCGTCACACATATTAAGGAATGTATTAAATATATATGTAAAATACTATACTACTCTTATAATAATTTTCTTAACCAATTATTAATTTTATATAGAGTTTCAAAAGGAATAAATATCTATTTAATTAATTCTCCTATAGTAAATAAGGGTGAAATAGAAAAAAAAAAGTGGTTAAGAAGCATTGGTAACTTAAAACGTCAATTATTTAGGAATAAAATTAGACTTTTAAAACGTTAATTATTTAGGAACAAAGAGAGTAGTTGTCAATTATCAAAAATATTTGGAATTGCAATTGAATTTCAAAAGATTTTATAAAATTCATTTATACCAAAAATATTTTGGGCAATTAAGAAATCTATCAAATGATAGAACAATTATATCTTTAAACGTTTTATGATAATTGGTAGTATTTTTTTTTAATAAGAGAGAAGCAAATAAGAATTAACTTTTTGACATATTAATTGATAAGATGAAAATGTGATGCCTTTAGATTTCGCTAATTTATGATAATCGTAACGATGAAGATAGTTTGCAATATATATATATATATGGGTTTAAAGTGTTAGAAGCTAATCGCAAAGATATTTTTCACTTTGTAACCACAAATTTCTGCCTTCCAGAGGACAAATGGAAAGCAACATCCAACTTGAAAAGGGGTTTTCCCCACAAATTGGGCAGAATTCTCTTTTATCAATTTTTATTAATAATAAGCAACAAAATGTCTCTTGTGAAGTTCTGGCACGCACATACATTTGGTACCTAAAAATTTCGAAGTGGCTATAAAAAACTAACCGTTTTGACTGCTACTGTGAAACTATCATAGTGCCTCGCACAATTCACTGGTAGGGTAGATTGAAAACGAATTTGCCCGCCCTGTGGATTATATGCTAGTAGGGCAGAATGAAAAGGAATTTGCCATGTCTACCATTCAATAGAGATATGAAATGGGAATCTTTTTGGGTTTCAGCACTCGAGTTATATTTGCCAAAATAGAGCGCGCTTCCTTAACCATAGCACTACTTTGCTAATTTACTTGGACTTATTTTGATTTTTTGAACTTGTCATGGATGGGGCAGCAACACGGATCTATTTAGTAGTCATGAAGGTGAGATATTATTTTCTCTTGCGCTATCTACTTGTTTATTACTGTTTTTGGGTGATTTTTGGCCAATTTTATTATATTAATTATAAAAACTTTTGTTTTGAGCTCTGATCTCAAATTAATGTTGTTTTTTAACTCATGCTATAATAATTTTTATTTTTTGATTTTGTGGTTATGTGGGTTTTTGATTCTATTGTATGATAATACTTGCAGTGAAGAAATCATTAGAGATCCAGATTTGAGCTCACTCTCCAAACTTGATGTGTTCTTTGTCTGATATCTGTAGAGCAGTTGCACTTGCATATTTAAGCTCACTCACATCTGATTACGATTTTATTATAATTTTTCTTCATAATCTCTTGTATTTCTTCTTTTTATTTTGTCTTTTATTGTTAGTCATATATATTACTCTTACCCATACTTTTTATATTATAACAGTAAATCTATGACTCTCAATATTCTGGCCATGATATGTTTAAGCCAGTTGATTCTGCAGTTTTTTGGTGACTGCTTTGATAGTCTTCTTTGCCTCTGAGCTTAAGGACAATTAGTTGTTCAAAAAAAACTTATCATGGATGTTTAATTAATTTGATTCTTTGGATCAGACGTGGATGTAAAGTTTTGGATTCCATATTAGACCACTAATCTTAAAGAAGTCATTCTATGATACAAATATATGTATCTATACAAATACAATTAGAACCGTTAGATTACAACTAATTTAATTATAATTATTGATATATTTTATAGATATTGGTACACCAAAATAATCAATGATTATAATCAAATAAAAATAAATCCAACGGTTTTAATTTCATTTGCATAGATACAAACATTTGCACTGTAGCAAAAGCCATCTTACAAAAAATTTCTTTTTTTTTTTTCATTTTTATTTGCATCATAACCATTATGTTTGTTCTTACTGCTGTTCCTATTGGTACTATTATATATAGTCAGTCTCCATAAAACTGTGTGCAGCTAAAGAACCCTAATGGGGTTTAGGCGAGTGAAGTCTAATGGCAATGTTGTACTCAACAGCACTGAGAGATGATGGGTCTTGATGATGTGTGTTAACATTGTCCAACTCCAAGCTGGAAACCATGGCCAAGCACATTTCGCTGTTCAGCATGGCAGAAAAAACATCACCTAATTCTCGTGGTGAAATGAAATAACGCATTAATTCGTAACACTCCAGAATCACAATAGATCTGTTGCTACTTTAATGTAGCTAAGCAAAGAGAGAGGACAGAAACAAGTTTCCAGGCCCATTAGTTGCCCATCAAACCAAAACCAAGAAATACGGACCCTATTAGACCTAGCAAAATTATAAGTTAAACCAAAGTGTCGAAATTATTCAATTACATCACCCTATTTTAAATTTGACGGAAAAACCATACTTTAGGTCCCTCAATTTTTTAATTTTTTTTATTAAGTCCTTATCTTTCAATTTCGCTTTATATGATTTCTATACTTTTATTTTTTTCTTTATTGAATCCTTATTTTTTTTATTTTTTATACATTGAATCCCTCCATAAAAATTTCAGTTCCCACATTTAATACTATATCCAATTTAGTCCTTACAAAATATATAATTGAATCTCAATATTTTTAAATTATACTACATAAATCCTTACAATTTTTATTTTTAGTCAATCAAATCCTTATTTTAAATTTTTTTAAGTTGATTGTTAAAATCTTAAAATGCATATTCTTTTAATTTTTATGTAGTTAAAAATATAGATTATCAATTTCTAATAAATTTATATTGATAAAATTGTGTATGATTTTTAAAATATGTATAATACAAATTTAATTAAAATAAATAAATGACAAAAAAATTTATATTTTTTATTCAAAACTATTTTAGCTGGTTATTAGTATTTGTATAGAAAATTAATAAATTTGTGATTTCACTAATTTAAAATTCTAATTACATATGTAACTAATACAACTTTTGAACACATGGTAAAGTTAATTTTAGATCATCATTAATTAAAATAAAAAGATTTAATAAATAAAAATTATATTAACCAAATTTTTTTATTGACCAAATATTTTATAATTCATGTGACCTTAAAGTCACAATAATTCATGCATATAATCAAGATACAAA
>CATIWM010652723.1:0-10237 GCA_949671775.1 Mallotus repandus
AGTCGATGATCGTGTATCGCTTGTCTTGTAAACTCTGCCATGCAGATTCGTCCGAGAGGATCTTCTCCAGTGCCGTTTTAGACTCACCTGAAGCGTAGCTTGCAATGGTGGAGAGGTGGCGTTTGGTAATCAGCGATCCAAGCTCAACATAACCGTACAAGAAGAGGCCAACAGGAGTCGGGACGCTCGGAAGAAAACGCTTCTTGGAGCGTGCGACCGAGATGCGTGTGTGGTCGGCGAATTGGAAGAAACGCATCACACGACGGACTGATTCCTCTGGATTTCTGGGCTGGACGACAAGATAGTCACCAGCTTGATAGGTCATGCCCGCGGGGAGTCGTACTTCCAGCTGCTTCTTGGCCAGTCCAACAGATGTATCGGCCAGTTCATCATTGGAGAGCACACTGCCTACACCCATCTTCTCATCTCCAGACAGCTCTTTGGCGAGTTTGGACGTGTCGACCGTGACCTGCAGTCTTGACTTCTCTTCCATCGGCGTAGCGCTGCCATCATCGCTCACGAGGCCTCTCTTGACAATCGCTTCACTCCAGTCGTCGAAAGGTCCGATCAGATCAGTCTTCACATCGGCAAACGCAGATGGCACGACACCTGTTGCGCCCAGCTCTTGCAGCTTGTCATTGACCAATCGTGGAACACGATGGAATGTGTTCGTCCAATCCGAATTGCCCACCCCGAGCACACTGAATCGTATACCTTTGAAAGTGTCGGTGCCAGAAAGCCCTTCGAGCCAAGTGACAAACTTTTTAGCATTGTCGGGTGGCTTGCCCTCATAGGAAGCAGTAATAATGAAATTGACTGCGTCCTTGCTGAGGTGTTCAGTAGCTGAATCGAGACTGGCCACCTCGCCTTGTACGCCGTAATCAGCGAGATTAGCCTGGAGTGTTTGAGCGAAGCCTTCACAAGTTCCAGAATTGCCGCCGTAAAAAATCTTCACACTTTGAGCTTTATCCTTTACGTCTGCAAGATGTGTCTTGCTCTCCACATCTTGCTTGGCCTGAGAATTTGCCAAGTCGGTAGAGACACCACCGGGGATACCAGTCAGAAGAGTTTTACCCGGTCGGCGCTTGACCTTGATGTAGAAGCCTTCCGGTTTGATGGTCAAAGTAGACTTGAGTTGCAGCTCGTAGGTAGAATCGGCCAGCTCCGGGCTGAACCGCTGTAAGATCATGGCCGTATTGATCAGCATCTCCTGCTCAGCAAACCCACGGCCAATACAAGCACGAATCCCGTTGCCGAAGGGCTTCCACGAGTTGGGCGGCAAAGCTTGGAACCCACCGTTCAGAAACCGTTCTGGCCGGAATTCGTTGTGATCTGGTCCCCACGCCGCGGGATCGTGGTGCAGGCCGTGTAGATTGTTGACGAGGACGTCACCTCGCTTGATCCGGTACTTGCCTGCCAAGAACGTATCCTCTTTTGGCACGACCGTTGTAGCAGTGATTGGAGAGTTGAGTCGCAGCGTTTCTTTGATGCATGCGTCGAGATATGTCAATTTTGGGATCATGTCCAGGCTCACCACTTTTTCGCCCACCACTTCATCCACTTGCTGCTGGGCCTTGAGGAGCTTCTCGGGATGTTTCAGAAGATTGTACCACATGAAAGAAAGTGTTGCCGAAGTGGTCTCATGCCCGGCCACTAGAAATGTGGTCATGTTGTAGGCAACATTCTGCTCGTCCAAAGTTTCGCCGCTCTCACGATCGATTCCGTACAACATTGTATTCAGGAGGTCCTTGGCGTCTGGCTTGGGGTGCTTCTTTCTCTCCGCAATGATGCTGTTGACGAGCTTGTGCATTTCGGCCACATCAGCCTGCCTCTCCTTTTCCTCCCAGTAATGGAGTTTATTCTGCAGATCGGTCCGGTTCGACCGTCGTCCGGAAAGCTTCAAGACATTGGCCATTTGCTTTGCAAACGGGTGGGCGTCGTCTGTGTAGAATTCGTTGAACCTGTATCCGAAACTGCATAGGCCTACGCACAGATATCAGCCGCGGCGTGCAATCGGATGACATGACGGAATTACACCTACCGATGGTATCGAAAGCAAGACGGGTAAAGTCATCGCTGCAGTCAATGGCATGAGACTCTCCTAGTCTGTCCCAACGCAACACTGCTCATATTAGACTGACAGACAAATAATAGATGGTGAGCGAGAGTGTTGACTGAAGTAACTCACTCATCTGCGAAGAAATATCAAGCATGTCGTCAAACATCTTCCTCAGACCTATTCCAAACCCATTAATGACCACACTGAATGTCATGCCTGTGCGAAATGCTCACCCAACGGTCCAAAAGCGGGCACAAGTAATCGATGTGCTTTCCACCAATTCTCCTCTCTCGGAATCACACCGCCTTCTTCATGATTGCTGGTGAATAATCCATCGCCGGTCAAGGCACGGACTTCTCGCAAAGTTCGTGGGACTTCTTTGTGGAAACGGTTCTGATCGCAAACTTCATTGACGAGTTCCTGGCTAGAGAGAAATATGAGTCGGAAGGAGAGGAGATCAGCCTGGAAGATCGGGCCGTATAAAGCTGCAAGTCGTTTGGTGGCTCTTGAAGGGAAGTCGGGATCCATGTCGGGGAAATTTCCAAGCAGATAGGAGGGTGGTGGTTGTGGAATGGGCTCTTCTTTGACTTGGTCATTATTGATAGCAGGTATGGCAGGATGATCAGCAGGCATCTCTGCACCAGAGCTGGCGAATGGACAAGCCGCCATGTTGTTGATAGGTCTCTGTTGTTGCTGAGTCTCTGTGGTATGCTGGGTTTAATAAGGTACGGTATCGTCTGTATGTAAGGGTGGGGAAAGCTGAAAGTGAATTGGAGTAACTTTGGCACAGTATAGCAGGCACAGCGGAATAATATATATTCTCCTCCTACCTTGACCGTTGTACGTATGCAACAATGTCTGCTCGATCGGGCTGTCCATGCCGACCCCAGTGTCAAGTATGATCCCTTGGTGTAGCCTTAGGTAATACGCGTGCACAAAGTCGGCGAATGAGTGGAACCGAAGGAAACAGGCATAGCTTTGCAATGAAGGAAGAAAATGCATAGCGACGGCTAGAGATGCATTCCTTCCCGCAAGCGATTGCTTCTTGCGGTCAGCATCAAGCAGGACATCGTGATATGTAGGGATACCGTATAGGATGACTGTTGAAGATAGGGCAATGACGTGAGGAAAATTGTCGGTAGGAGAAAATGTTAAGGTCCGGTGGTGGAAAAGTGGGACTGAAACCAGCAACGGCCGGAAGGTGAAAAATCTTATCTATTCTGATTGGCTGTCTCGTAGGTGCTCATGCTCGGCATGCCGATTGCTTTCAGCCTTTGTCCGGGTATACTCCACGGACGCTCCGGAGCAGAGACACCGATGACCGATGTCACGACGAACGAAGAGAATTGCAGAATAAGTTAGGTATCTGTGTGTAAATATTCGAACTGTCTTAATTGCCTGATTCCCTTCCTCACCAATACTCCCCTGTGGTTATAATGATACTCCTAAACGAAAAGACCCCATTCAATGCTTCTCCTGAGGAACCCCATTTGGCACATATCCATTCTGCTGAGCAACAGGAGGATATTGATGCTGCAGTGGCTGTTGATGCTGCTGCTGCTGATCATAAGGTGGAGCTGATGGAGCAGCATATACCATGCCAGCGGGCTGTTGGGTATATCCAGAGTTGTTGCTGTCCACCTTCTTCACTCGCTTCTTCATTTCACACTCCATCTGACTCAATGCGCAGCATGAGCAGCAGAATGAAACCTTTCAGAGAACCGTCTGATTAGCAACTGCGACAAAGGTATGGTAAAAGAGTAGACTTACGAGACAGTCAGTGCAGCCATCTCCGCGGATGCCAAACTTGTTTCTCAGCTCTGATCGTTGAATCATCAATGGAATCCATGCCAATGAGAAACACGACGCTCCGAAGAAGATGGCACATTCGCCGTTCACCATGTCGCCCTTGTCATTGACAGGATAGTGGCGCATGCGTTCTTTCGTTTGGCCAAAGAGGAAGCAGCTACAACACCATGCTCCCAACTATGTAAAGTCGATCAGTCTATCGCAAGAGGAACTATTCGAATCTTGAAATCACTTACGCAGGTACCCGCATCGCAACTACAAAGTCCATTCTCCCACTCTCCCTGGGGTTCGTGGTGCTGGTGTACGTTTTGTGCCATGATCGTAATTGCGGCCAGAGGATTACTGTTTAGGTACCGAGTATGCTTTCGTTGTGCAGAAGTGTGGAGATTGTGTCCAACTTTCAGCGCAAGATCCTGTGCGCGAGATTCGACGAGTTACTCCAGGAGGCCCGCGGAAAAGAAGTAGCGAACGGTGTTCAGGCCAAAAGGAGTTCGAGGACGAAATGGAGAAGGAGAGAAGAACGGGCGACGAGGAGAAGTAGCAAGAACACATACTTTATGTACAAACGATAGAGACGTTAAAAATAAACCCCAAAAACCTACGCTCGTGTCACTGGGCACATGTTTAGCGGACACGCCAGCGACGGCAATTGGCAGCCAAACATTCTCATTATCCAAGGAGGATAGAGGCATCCAGAGCTGCGCTGGCCTCGCTCGTTGCCAACGGTGTGAGGCTGAGTTAGCGATCAGGCTGCCCATGGAGACTTGCTGGGCTAGCAGAAGTGAGCTTAGTTTGTACTCGATATGTGGTAGTGATAAGCGTTCGACCGTTCGATGTCCAATTTGGCGTCAACGCGGCGTGAACTAAAGGGGCTGCCTTAAAAAGGATGCAGCTGGCAGCTGATGGAGAACACCTTATGGGTTGCTTGAAAGGGAATAACTGAGCTGTGTGGAAATCAAAATTGCCATTGTGGGGGGCCGTGATGTCTTTTCGTTTTCTGGTCGCCTGAATAGTGCAGTTCAGCTGAGGGGTCGATCAAGTCCGCCACAGACTGTCCTTTGGGGTCATCTCTCTATGGCCAAGCTCCAGTTGACGATGAAGCCGACTGTGTTCAATGAAAAGCTGAAGTGGGAGTTGGGGCGAGGCGTAAAGGGCGAAGAGAAAATAATAAACCTGGCTTCCCGCTTGCGGCTTTTCGACACAGACTAGCGGGTTTTGGTATAGAGATCTTCCTCTGTACAAGGTACAGGCAGGTATTTGATCTCTTGGTGCAATTATTGTGTTTAATAAACAGTGGGCTTCTTTTTCCACTTTCCAAGACTGTCGATGCTCCCTCGGCATGGTGTTGACTGTTGAGTGTTGACACGGGTCACATGGCAGGTCCTCTCACCCGAACACTTGTAGGCAGTAGCTTGCACCATTCTCCCTGCTGTGTAAAAGTTCTCTGTAGTACTGCGCTCTCACCTATTGATTTCACCTGTCCAAGACGATTTCATTCCACAGCTTGATGAGTTCGTGTAGAAAGTGAATGGAATGAAAGGCTGCGCGAGGAGGCTCAAAATACCTATATAGGTAAGGAATATGTAGTTTTAGGTATCCTCTCCTTCCACGTGGGTCCAGTCGTGCAGATGGTCGCGCCGAACCGCCCGGGCGATCGTTCTAGATTCCATATCCTTCGACAAACAACAGCAAAATACACAGACAGCACTGTCCACATTCAGCCAGCCACCAAATCTGTATTTCCTCGAAGGCTTACAGTATTATCAAGATCCAGCCCATTCGAACTACGCCTCTTTCACACAAAATCCAAGGCAGACCCGTACAAAGTGGCTGGCTGCAGAGGTTCAAGGGTGCCCAATTGAACGATTCGTCCCTTCATCATGTTCCCCCAGGAAACGTGGGAGAAGATATTCATGGGCTTTTCTTGTCCACAAACGTTATGTGGCTTTATAGGCACGCGGTCTCGCCGAAGACGTGCGATTCTGACTTTCTTGTCAAAATCACACATATAAAAGTAATAGAACTCCCCCATGGATCCACGGAAAATCCAAATCGAGTACTTCACACCAATTTTTACCCTCTCGTCTTCCTTTTCTGGTGACACAGTGAACCGCACTTTCCCGTCATATCCAACCAAAACATATCCACAATGAAATTCAGTCCAGTCGTTTATATCGCTTTCGCGGCAGCTGGGGTTGTCCATGCAGCACCGATCGTTGCGAGGGAGGCTCAATTCAAAGGAATAGCAGCGAAGCCTGGAAAGACCGGCTCGAATGGTTACGCAGACAGTGGATCGAATCCATCGCCCGGCGGTGAGGGCGGCGCTGCCGGGGCAGGACTGGGAGGAGGCAATGGTACTTACTCCCAGTCTGCGGTCGTGCGGACCATCATCATGTTTTCCCCAATACTAACGTGAATGATCAGGCGGCAAAGGTGGAAATGGCGGTGCCACTACTTATAGCGGTAGGTGCATGTACCAAAACTCCTCAACATATCACGACCTGGCTGATGTAGATTTTGCCACGTGGTAGGCCCGGTGTGGACCGGAAGACAGTACGAACAACAATCCTCGGGCCAAGGTGGTAAAGGTTTGCTTCTCTCCCCCATACGTGCTGGAGACCTGCAGCTAACTGTAGCTAGGTGGTGCGGGCGGCGCGGGTGGGAAAGCTGGCGGAGACGTCGGCGGAGACGGGTTGAATGGACAGGCAGGTGGGAAAGGAGGCAATGCCGAAGACGCAGCGTAAGTTTGACGACGAAGACTCAAACCAATCACACCGTCTGATGTGTTTGGTATCAGTTTCAGCATAGGTGGCGATGGAGGCGCCGGTGGAGATGGCGGGAATGGTGAGTTTTTCCAGCAAGGCAACGCAACGCACAAGACGGCTGACCACAACAAAAATAGGCGGATATGGGACTACCAAAGGTGGAAGAGGTGGAAATGGCGGAGCAGGAGGGACTGGAGGCCAGGCTGGAACCGGTCGGAGGACACGAAATGGCTACACCGGAGCAGGAGGTAACGGTGGAAGGGTATGAAAGCATCCAGCCACCGCTTTGAGAAAGTGTCGAGAGCGCTAATTGAGAGATCTTAGGGTGGCGATGGCGGTTTGTACGGCGGTGATGTGAGTGTTCGGGATCCAATCGAGGCCATTGGCAAGCAGTTGTACTGACATTGTTCAATACAGGGTGGCGATGGCTCCGGCTCCGGCAATGGGGGTGCTGGCGGCGATGGCTTCCTGTTGGGAGGCCAGGGCGGCAAAGGTAGGCCAACGTCCTCAATGCTATGTCTTGATATATCCAGTTAACATCGAAACAGGAGGAGCTGACGGCGGCAAAGCTGGAGCGGCTGGCAAAAGTGGATTGCAGACTGAAGTCGACAAATACGCCCCTGGAGTGGACGTTACTCCATATATACCCAAAAACCTCTCACAGCCGAAAAGTTCGTCTTAGGTTTCGAAGAACTTGGCGTTCGGCGTATCGCGGCGATGAAAAGGCAAACCCAAGCGTTCTGGGCACGATTTGAATGATAACCTTACAGATAAACACGCAACGTATTGTCATATTTTTTAAGCCCATGTTAAACTCTGCGGGAACCATCTTGATCAGCCGTCACTTTCTGTTCCTCCCTTTCAAATCCATTGTCGTAACGCAAACGCCCCAGCGCCCTCGCTGTACTGTCATATCTTTCTCTGAAACATCCCAGCCTGGCCTCCAAAGTCACTTGCTTTCCAGTCCCATCATAAGTTGCTTGACCTGTCCGGAATCGATCTCAGACAGCCCGTCCTGTGAAAAGAAAGATTCTAAAATCATAGTTGGCTTTCCTACACAGCCTTTTTTTTAATCAAATATCTCGCCAGCTCCCCTGAACCGGTCTCCGTGGCGGGTACGCGGCACTCGATTGTTGGTGTTGCTGCTGCTGCTGCTCTTGTTGATATTGGAGGTACTGCTCCTGTAGTGGCGGACTTGGCGCGGTAGTCCGATAACTTGGAGGAACGGTAGGCGAATATGCATGATAATTGGTTTGCTCTGGTTCGTACCTCGCTTGACCAGGATATGTGCTTGTCTGCGCAGCAGATGCCGTTCGTTGGGGTGGTACGTAGGTGTTTTGAGACCCGTAGCTTTGGTTATATTGAGGTGCCGGCGAGGCATAATTGTGTGAGAAATCATCGTGATGTGGTGAATGAGGGGTGTACTGTCCATATGGATTCTGCTGCTGGTCATAGCCATTATTGTTGTATTCAAATTGGTCTTCATTGTGATAGCCTTGTTGGCTGTGCTGTTGGCCATGTGTCTGGACCGACTGATGGTTATCTCGATCTCCAAAATCGAAACCGGAGTAGGCATTCTGAGCTGGGCTCCGATTCCATTGTCTACGAGGTGGCTCGTATGCGCCCGCGACAACAGTAGCAGCATTGCCGGCGCCCGCACCAGCCCCTGCTCCTGTGTCTGGGGATGTGTAATAAGGAGAAGCGGGCGAAACGGCATGCTGTTGGTGTATGTCTTCTGAAGGTTCCTTCCTGTGCATAGCTCCCAGATCACCATTATGAGGTGCATCCTGATGTTGCGGGTTGATATAATGGAAGCTGTCAGTTGTAGGCAGCGTTGGTTGCTGATTAGGTCTTGCCTCCAACTTCTCCATCTCAACCTCCTCCACGTGATGCTGGACTCGCTTCTCTCGCGCCTGTTCCCAACTAGGCATGGGAGGGAGAGCGTCTTCGTTGTACTTCCCGCCCGCTCCTCCACTCATAACCGCAGTTGGACTCTTACGCGGCACATCAAACGAGGCTGTTTGCGCGACCGCACCGCCGGCTCGTGGTGCAGCTCCGAAGCCACTTCCATACGTTGGCTGTGCATGACTCTGATACTGCGCATACTGCGGAAAGGGAGAGGTGTACGGAGGAGCGTGGTATGGCTGCTGCTGCTGATACCCATCATTTCGGCGTCGGCGTGGAGAAGGGCAGCATCGGTTGAAGCAGGAGAAACAGGCACAGCAGCATTCAGCGCCGCAGCAGAGGCACCGAAATATGCATGTAAGAATGGAGAGGGCGATCAAGGAGCCGACGACAATAGCTATGATAGCAGGCCATTTGCTGCGAGCATGCGTATGTTAGCGAGTGGTACAGCCGTTGGGACTACCATCTGTCCCTCAAGACGATCGCATGTGATGTTTGACTGACCAGTATGACTTTTGCATGCAAGCATCCCAGCTGGAGAATGTGTTCCGTACGCCATTGGCATCCGAGATAATGTCTCGCTGCCAGATGGTGAAGTCTGACATTGGGTTGGAAACGTGGAGAGGAGGAGAAACGAAAGTGGTGGTAGTAGTTGTGGTGGTGGTGGTGGTGGTGGTGGTAGTCAAATGGACGTTGTCAGTCCCATACTCTGAAGGAGGAGATGTGAAGAAATGAACGTAGAGTCAGTACATGGAGCGCAAGTAAACAGCAAGCGGACTTCGTACTCCTTTGCTGAAGTGAAAGTGCCGCATGAAGAAAGAGAATCGATCAATCGAGGAGGTGGAACGTGAGCACGCGCGCTCTGTCGAAGTGGAACACGCTTTCGGCCCCCTGGTTTCCCCCGTCATCCTCGCCTCATGATTGGCTGTTGGAACCACATCTTCAACCTCATCGTTCACTCCCCCAAATTTGTCTTCTCCAAAAAAAATTCTCAAGCTGTTAATGGCTTCATCCCGCACGTGCTACTGATCAATTTGGACTTGAGTAGGTATTACATGACGAGATCGATCACGGCAGTATCTGTTTGAATATATTACATACATCATATCTCATCGGAGGCTTCTGATTCTCGGTTTTGTCAAGCTTCTGCACTTTCGACGCCATCTCTTCTTGTTTCTCTCCTTTATTTCTCTTCTTCACTGGTTCTTGTCTGTGGCATCTTTGGGCTCGGCAGTCACTTCGGAAATGCCAGCCACGGTTGATTGCTCGGTCGTGGTATTTTTTTCTGAGTCGACGGCATTGTCAATCTTCTGGGGTTCTGCAGCGAGTTTCTTGGCTGCTTCAAGCGCGGCTCTCCTCTTCGTCTTGGTTTCGTTGTTCAAAAGCATCCACGGATCACCAAGGAAGGTCCCTCTCTCCGAAAACTTGGGATCCACCATCCGTACTGACATACTGCGCAACGACGTGCAGAGGGGAATATTCAGAGCTTGGTAAGCATCACAGATGCGACCCACCAGCTGTATCCTCTCTGGGAGATTGCAAGGGACCATAGAGAGAGTGGAACACGAGATGTCGAGCACGTCGGCAACTGCAGCACGAGTCAGATGAGGAGGGTGTCATGTCTGTGCAAGCTTACCTTGGAAATTTTGCTTGATATAGTCGAGCAGGAGAGGATCGTTCGCTTGATGACGCCTCAAGC
>CATIWM010652765.1:0-19920 GCA_949671775.1 Mallotus repandus
ATATATATATAGATTGATGATGGAAAATTCTTATTTATTCAACAATTATGCTACATGTCAACTATTTACTATCTAAATATAAAAGACATTAAAAAATAAAAATTAATAACGGTTATTATATTATTCTACCATGAACATGAATCATTTTAACTAATCTATCATACTTTTAAAATTATGGCAAATTAGTATATGAATTTTTTGATTTATTGCAAATTTATTCATTGTCAAAATAGCTTGTACTCATGTTGACTTGACATAATGACATGACATACATATATAATTTATTTGCTAATGTGAAACTAGAAGAAATTGATAAATTTTGTATCTTTTAACTTTCATTTTATTTGCAAATATATCCTTAACTTTTATCTTTTGTGCAAATTTTATCAATTTCACTAATTATTTAAATTTTATCTAATTTTAAATTATTTTAGAGGTCTTATATTTTTTTAAGTGATCATGTGCATATTTTTATAAAAAAAGTGTATTCAAATATTCATAAAAATACATTTAAAATTTATGGTGAATTTTTTTACTTGATTCTAATTTCAACTTATTATAATAATAAATAAAATCAAGAGATTGTGATAAAATTTAATCTAACAACTATAATTGAACTAAAAGAAATAAAAAAAAAACTCTAATCTAGGTTAAAAAAATTTTGATACCTACAAAATAATTAATTAAAATTTTAAAATTTACATAATAGCAGGATATATTAGAAAAAAAAGTCAAGGATAGAAAAATTATAAATTTCTTCTTATAGTTTCTGTAGACACTCTCGGTTTGATCGGCCTACAACGGAGGCCCAATGATGAGATAAAGCGATTCTTGAATGTAAGAGGACCTGAAGCTTCCTCTGAAATGGACTCAAAAGCCTAAACCGAGCCCAAAACCCTTAACCCAAGTTCAAAACACCAAATTTGAGCCCACTGGCCCAAGCTAAGCTTGGTGAAGAGGTGATTTAGGCCCAAAGAGGCGACGCATCTTCAGTACCTAACCTACTTTGCATTAAATGCATTTTTTGCCTCATTACACATAGGGAGGGCCCACATATCTCTAATCTTCATATTTGTGCATGAAAATAAGAGTTTGAAGGCAAAGAAATGAGAGAAAAGAGGAGAGGTAATGATGAAGAATAAGAGGTGGATATTTGGTCTTGGTTTTGGGGATGAGAAAAAAAAAAGAGTTTGCTTAAAGGGGGGTAGCAACTGGGTTTAAAAGGAGGTTAGACACTAAGAAGAGAAAAGAGGGCAAGAAAAAAGGGAAAAAATTGGAGAATAGAGAAAAACCAAAAAAAGAAGAGAAGAACAAAGGAGTTTAAGCTTGAAAGTTGCATTTCTTGGGAAGAAGGAGGTTCACCTTGCATTCAAAGGATTCAAATCATCATAAAACATCTCTGAGGGCCTAATTAGGAGCTTTGAATCAATGAGCCTTTCTTATTTTCAATTTTTTAGTCATTCATCCTATTTAAAGTCATGTTTATTGATTTTCTTAATTATTATTGTGTTTTGTGTTTATTTATAGTCACATATGAAGTATGAATGCATGAATATATAAAGTACTAAGTATCAAGTTATAAATTTAAGTTTAAATTGTATATAGTTTAAGTTGCTTAAGTTTTAAGATATGTAATTTTGATGTGTTTTGTTAAAGAGACGACGCCTCTTCATAAAGGCGTCGTCCCTTCATGCTGAGGCTACTCTAGATCACCTTTTGGTGGGGAGGCGATCCTGTATAGGTCTGCTTCATTTTTTGTATCCTTTTGGTTTATTTTTTATTTTTGATATGCCTTTGTTGTCTTGAATCTTCAATATTGCATAAGATTGCCATGATATTGGGTATGTTCAAATAATCAATATGTGTATAGATAAATTTTCATGCCTATTTTATGCAAATTGGATTCAATTTCTTTTGTAAATAAAATTGTTATCTTGAAACAGAACTAACCATTGTTTGTTGTAAGGATTTCTCGGTGATTTTTAATCACTAAATAGTTAGTGTATTAATTAGTTATTGAGAGGTTTTATTTGAATTCATTATCATTGTAATTGTATAAATTGATGTAATCCATAATCCTTTTCCCATTTGTTTTGAATGTATGATTGTAAATTCATTAGTATTTGCCTTGAATGTTGAGGTAATAAGCATGTAAACGAGACTAATGTGCAAATTTGAATATAAACATAAAATCGTAAATGATTGCAATCAACAAATAACAAGGAAATAATCAAATAGTCAAAGGTAATAAAATACGAAACACACACGGAAGCCAACCGCAAGGTTGGGTGAGCATTCAAAAGCCCATACCCAGTTTTCGAACCTGATCTCTGATGATGACTTATGGGTACCTCTGTGGAATCTAGTTGTTGTAAAGTGTGTCCCAGATTTTATCTGGGTGGCAACTCCATCTCTAATATGGGCCCCTAGCCCATCTTGTATTTTTTAGCAGGCCCTGAGGTTGCACAGTGTCGTGGTCACCAACACTTGGGCGCATGCTAAACCCCGCCGCCTACAGTCGTGACTCCACTAGGGATAGAGAAACTGATTTTGGTGTTTTGTAATTTATCATCCTTGATTATTTCCTTATTTCCTTTGCATTTTACTGCATTCACTACACATTTCACATAATGAGCACACAAGTCCTAAATAACCCGATAATAATCTTTGCTTCGTTGCCTGTGTTTCACTCAAACCTAGCGATGAAGTATTCGATTATTGTAACTCATGGCACATACTATCCATGTCACACAGACCCTTGAGTGAGGAGACGTAATGGATGTATATAGTTGTGGGAGTCGTAGCTTATTACCCTTGACTCAACTCATGTAATGTCTAAGAAACTTCCACAAAGATTTTTCCAAACTGTATGCGTTTTATTCCATATAGCAATCCTTGTAATAAAATCCAAGCTTATTACAAATGGATTATATCAAGTTGGACTTTTCATGCCCACTATGGCCCATTTGTACATGGCCTATGCCAAGATAGGCCTTTCATGCCCATTACAGCCCATGGAACATGGACTTTGATTTTATTACAAGGAATTGCTACTTGTTAGCCTCATCTTGAGAGGTTTGTTACATCCATCAATTTTGTTATCCCCTGTTGATAATCAAAACCAGGCCAACAATCCTAGGACAAGAAACTCACTATTGAATACACGTATGGAAGAAATAAGGGTGGAGATACTGATTGAGGAGCTTTGTCTTATTGTGTGTTATATATAAATGAAATATGTGCTTATTTCTTCGGATGTCAAGGTGAATCTGCATTTTATGCATACACGCAGTTCATTCAAAAAAATGAAAAAATGAAACAAACGCATTTTTTTCAACCATGAACTTTTTCTTGTTTGGAAGTAGATTAAAGGTGAATTTGGCTCGCCAATATCAAGGACCCAATCAAATAATTGAGACCACTTTACAAAGGAGCAGAATTTCAGGAAACTCTAATTGTGATTTCAAATCTTTCAAGAAAGAACTCAAGGATGACATGCGACAGATGGTCAAAAACATTTTTACTGAGATGGTAGGGAAGATGCCCTCTAATAAAAAAGACTCCGAAACTAGAACTGTTCTTTGTGAGCCACCAACAGAAAAATTGAAGGCACCAGCAGATCCAACTGAGTCAGAATGGATGAAAGATATAAAGAGGTAAGTGGATCAGCTGCAAACTGCGATGAAAAAGCATGGGCTTAATCCTAGCTTTGCTGACTTGGATGCGGACTTGGATTTGAAGGAAGAACCATTGCCCCCAAAATACCAATTCCCAAGCAATAAGAAATACTCTAGCATGGATGATCCTCACTTACATCTGAAGTAATATATCATATACATGTAGGCCACTGGGGTGTCTAAAGCTTAGATCATCAAACAATTTTCATTATCTTTGGAAGGAGCTGCTATCAAGTGGTATTGCACTGTAAATGCACATGTTCAAAAAGATTGGAAAGAACTGTGTTTAGCTTTCATTTACCAGTATGGGTTGAATTCAGAATTTGAAGTATCTCTTCAAGAGTTATAGAACACAACACAAGGATTAAATGAACCTTTCACAAGCTTTTTGACTAGATGGAGAGGCAAGTTGGCCCAAATGAAGCACAGACCTACAGAATCTAACCAGCTAGTCATAGCTATAGAAGCATGTGTTCCATCTCTGGCTGATAAACTGAAGGACATGGGCATAAGGGACTTCAAAGAGCTCTACTATTTCGGAGTACAAGTTGAAACTGATTTGGATTTGAGCACCGATGAATGATGATTATCTTTGAATGTTCTTTATGTTATAATAATACAGAATAATGCTTGGCTGCAACTGATAAAAATGTTTCTCTTAGTGCTAATGAATGTCTGATTACTTGATTTACATTATTATGAATTTGTTATGATTTATGCATGCCATGTTATGCTTGAATGAGAGAGAGAGATCTAAAAAAGAGAAAAAAGAGAAAAAAACCCACATCAAGAGGACTAAATATCAAAGTTGACTTTCAATTTTCCTTTGGGGCAGTTTTGACTTCAACTTCTCCTAAAATAAATTCACTATATTCACATAGAAAGGAAAAAGAAGAGAAAAGAAAATAAAAGGAAAAGAAATAAAGGAAAAAGAGGTGAAAGGAAGGAAAATAAGAGAAGAAAAGTTTTTGTGGTCCCCATATTTGAAAATTCAATCCTGTATAACCCTTTAAAAGTCCTCATAATGCCAAACTCAAAACCCTAATCCCAAAATCTTCACCCAATGTGAGTTGAAAATAGTTGGTTAGAAAACCCACAATGGGTTGATCAATAACAAGCATAATATAGCGTGCATGGTTATAATGAAAGAGTAATAATTTAAAGCCTGATCAACATATGTTAGCACGTGAAGTGTCAAACATGGACTATTTTACAAGTTTTTCAGTAAGCAGCATTATGTGTTCGACATCAACGGCCGACAATCAACAACAAGAGTATTGAGTGATCAGCAGCCGAAATGGTAATATAGAAATCAAGCATGATGAAGCAATGGTCAATCATCAGTATGAATTTACAACCACCCAGCTAGGTTCCAAAACTCCTAGAAAGGGAGCGACCTGGGCAAAAGAGGGAAAATAAAAGAAGAAAAAAATGAAAGACCCAGCTAGGTTTGAAAACTCTCAAAAGAGGGCGACCTAGGCAAAAGAGGCAATATAAAATAAAATTGGTTGCACTTTCATTATGATAATAGCAATTTGATACTTCATAAGATTCTATTTTGTGGTGCAAGAGTGTTAGAGTCCATCAATTCCTCAACCGGGGGCAGATTTTAAGAACATATGACATGTTGAACCTTAAGATCTTTTAATGAATTCTTAAACTAGAGGCAAATAGAGTCTCTTCTGCACAGAAGGTCAAGCACTCTCGTCCTACGACAGTAAAACTTTCTAAGAAGGAAACTAAGCTGGGGGCATTTATTGTCATCATCCCAATTTGATCATGAGAGGATCTTAATTTCTGTTTAATTTGGATACATCGGTCTCAATAACAATCTTTGACAGACTTAATTATTTTGAATTCAGATTCTTTGATGGAAGGAGGGCCAGTTCCCAAAGATTAACTCTAAACAGAAAAAGTATCTGGCTAAATCATTCAGGATTTTTGGTTTCCCTTAGTTCATGCATACATGAATCTTTTGTAAAGAATTATTTCAACATTTCATATAAGTGAGCATTAGAGAAATGCATGTCTTTCACAGAATAGTGCACACAAGTTTGCGTTATCAAATTAGTTTTTGAAAGCCTTCGAAGATCATAAATCATGCATACATCAGTTTTAAACTTTTCTGAATATGAAGCTAGCTTCGATGTATAGGGTGATCTTTTGCTTAAACTATTTAGCCTGAAGCATGCATGGTAATATGGCTTAGTTTGTTCCCACCTGACGCCCCTGAGTCTATATGGCATTTGTTGTTTGTCCTTACTTGACGCCTACGTGGCTATATGGCTTATTTTATTTTAGCCTAACACCTGCGTGGCTAATGGCATTTGTAGTTTATTTTTGCCTGACACCCCCGACGGCTATAAGGCACTTCTTGTTTGTTCCTGCCTGACACCTCCGAGGCTATAAGGCACTTGTTGTTTGTTCTTGCCTGACACCTCTAAGGCTATACAACATTTGTTGTTTGTCTTTGTCTGACTCTCCCCGAGGCTATATGGCACTTGTTCTTTGTCCTTACTTTACGCCCCTAAGGCTATACGGCACATGTTATTTATCTTGTTTAATGCCCCCATGGCTAATGGCGTAAAGTTCTGTGAGTGACTTCTCAGGAAAGAAATTCTTAGGATTCACGTTTATGAGTGACTTCTTAAGAATGAAATTCTCAGGATTCGCGTTATTGATGAGTGACTGATCGGGAAATGAATCCCCAAAGTTCACGTTTTAAGAAGTGTCTAGTCAGGCAATGAATCCATGAAGTGTATCTTCTTTTCTAATTAGTGTCTGGTCGAGTTTGAATCTTTGAAGTGCGCGTGTTAAGGATGTCTGGTCGAGTTTGAATCCTCGAAGTGCATCTTTCTTTTTAATAGCGTCTGGTTAGGTTTGAATCCCCAAAGTGCACATGTTAAGGAGTTTATAATCAAGTTTGAATCCCCGTAGTGCACATGTTAAGGAGTTTCTGGTCTGGTTTGAATCCTCGAAGTGCATCTTCTTTTCTAACGAGTGTCTGGTCAGGTTTGAATCCCCGAAGTGCCCATGTCTAAGATTCTGGTCGAGTTTGAATCCTCGAAGTGCATCTTATTTTTCTAATGAGTATCTGGTCAGGTTGTATCCCTGAATTGCACTTCGTAAGGAGTGTCTGGTCGGGTTGTATCCCTAAAGTACATCTTTATTTCTTTACTGAGTGATTTCTCGTGTCAAAAAAGCTTAAGATTTATGTTCAAACTATAATGAGTGGTTGATCTAGCCAGGAAAACCCGAGGATCATGGTCATGTTTTCCTTCTATCTTTACTAAGTGACCTCTCGAGCCTGGAAAACTCGAAAATCATGGCCAACTATAATGAGTGGCTGATCGGGCCAAGAAAACCCAAGGATCACGATCATATTTCCCTTCTGTCATTATTGAGTGACTTCTTGGGCCAGGAAAACCCGAGGATCACGGTCATATTTTTACTATTTTCTTCTAAGGAGTGACTTCTCAAGCCAAGAAAACCTGAGAATCATGTCCAAATATTAATGAGTGGCCGATCGGGCCAGAACCCAAGGAACACGGCTACATTTTAGTCTTTTCTACTGAGTGACTTCTCGAGCCAGGAGAACTTGATCACGCCTCAAATATTAATGAGTGGTTGATTGGGCCAGAAAAATCTGAGGATCACGGTCACATTTTCATCCCTTTACTGAGTGACTTCTTGGGCCAGAAAAACCTGAGATTCACGTCCAACTATAATGAGTAATTGATCAGGCTAGAAAAATCTGAGGAACACCGTTACGTTTTCATTTGTCTTCTTAAGTGACATCTCGGGCCAAGAAAACTTGGGGTTCCCCCCTCAACTATAATGAGTAACTTATCAGACCAGGAAAACCCAAGGAACACAGTTACATTTTCATCTTTCTTCACTAAGTGACATCTCAGGCTAGGAAAACCCGGGGTTCACCCCTCAACTATAATGAGTGGCTGATCGGGCCAAAAAAACCCAAGGATCACGGTCACATTTCAAGTTAAAGTTTGACCTTTCTGGTTTGAATTTCTGAAGCTGACGACCCAAGTGAAGCTTGCAGGTCAGGTATGTCATTCTTACCGCTTTTAATGCATGTTGCTTTTTCAAAAAAATTGATTTCATAAATCCATTTTTTGAAAAACCAAGGGGGCAAACTGTAGTCACCCCCAGTTTGATCTGCCCGCAATGGACTCAAAAGCCTAAACCTAGCCGAAAACCCTTAACCTAAGTCCAAAACACTAAATTTGAGCCCACTAGCCCAGGCCAAGCCTGGTGAAGAGGTGACACCCCTTCAACTTGTGCCTGAAGAGGTGACACCTCTTCAGTAGTCGACCTACTTTGCATTAAATGCATTTTTGGCCTCATTACACATGGGGAGGGACCAGATATCTCTAATCTTTAGATTTGTGCATGAAAATAAGAGTTTTAAGGCAAAGAAATAAGAGAAAAGAGGAGAGGTAATGATGAAGAATAAGAGGTGGATATTTGGTCTTGGTTTTGGGGATGAGAAGAAAAAGAGAGTTTGCTTAAAAGGGGGTAGCAGCTGGGTAAAAGGAGGTTAGACACTAAGAAGAGATGAGAGGGCAAGAAAAAAGGGAAAAAATGAGAGAATAGAGAAAAACCAAAAATAGAAGAGAAGAACAAAGGAGTTTAAGCTTGAAAGTTGCATTTCTTAGGAAGAAGGAGGTTCACCTTGCATTCAAAGGATTCAAATCATCATAAAACATCTCTGAGGGCCTAGTCAGGAGCTTTGAATCAGTGAGCCTTTCTTGTTTTCAATTTTTAAGTCATGCATCCTATTTAAAGTCATATTTATTGATTTTCTTGATTATTATTGTGGTTTGTGTTTATTTATAGTCACATATAAAGCATGAATGCATGAATATGTGAAGTACTAAGTATCAAGTTGTAGATTTAAGTTTAAATTGCATATAGTTTAAGTTGCTTAAGTTTTAAGATATATAAGTTTGTTGTGTTTTGTTAAAGAGACGACGCCTCTTCATAGAGGCATCATCCCTTCATGTTGAGGCGACTCTAAATCGCCTTCTGGTCAGAAGGTGACACCTCTTCGAAGAGGCAATTACCTCCCCACCAGAGTCCTGCATAGGTCTACTTCATTTTTGGTATTCTTTTAGTTTATTTTCGGTTTTTGATACGCCTTAGTTGTCTTGTATCTTCAATATTGCATAAAATTACCGTGATATTGGGTATGTTCAAATAATCAACTTGTGCATAGATGGATTTTCATGCCTATTTTATGCAAAATGAATTCAATTTCTTTTGTAAATGAAATTGTTATCTTGAAACGGAACTAACCATTGTTTGTTGTAGGGATTTCTCGGTGATTTTTAATCACTAAATAGTTAGTGTATTAATTAGTTCTTAAGAGGTTTTATTTGAATTCATTATCGTTGTAATTGTATAAAGCGTTATAATCCTTAATCCTTTCCCCATTTGTTTTGAATGTATGATTATAAATTCATTAGTATTTTCCTTGAATGTTGAGGTAATAAGCATGTAAATAGGACTCATGTGCAAATTTGAATATAAACATAAAATCGTAAATGATTGCAATCAACAAATAACTAGGAAATAATCAAATAATCAAAGGTGATAAAATACGAAACACACACGGAGGCCAATCGCAAGGTTAGGTGGTCATTCAAAAGCCCACACCTAATTTTCGAACCCGATCTCTGATGATAGCTTCTAGGTACCTCCGTGGAATCTAGTTGTTGTAAAGTGTGTCCCGACTTTTATCCTAGTAGCAGCTCCATCTCCAATATGGGCCCTAGCCCATCTTTTATTTCCTAGTAAACCCTGAGATTGCACAGTGTCGTGGTCGCCAACACTTGGGCACGCGCTAAATCCCATCGCCTACAGTTTCCACATAAGCAAATAATTTACACGTACAGATCATGTCAGCATAGCACACACTATTTTGACCACGATAGATTTACAACAAATCAAAAAGTTCATATACTAATTTGCCACAATTTTAAAAGTAAGATAAATTGACGAAAATGACTAAAGTTAATGGTAAAATAATGTAATAACTCAATTAATAATAAAAAATTTACTTTAGGTATGCAATAAGTGTACTATTAATTGCCCTCATCGTAGGGTTGTGCATCGGACGGTTGTGCATCGAACGGGTTTAGGTTAGGTTTGATTTTTTTTTTTAATTTTAAACCGACCCGAATCAAAATTATTTGATCATGTGTCCATCAGTTTTCGGGTTAACCAAATGATGTTAAATAAAATAAACAAAACTAAAAAAACAAAGAAACTGCAATAGCCAAATGGCTAAATGCGCGCCTCTTCACCCTGAGAGGCCCCGGTTCGGCCTTTACCACCTTGCTAATGAGTTATATTGTTATACTTTAAGGTAAAAAATATATATAATATGATAAAATTCAGTTTTCAGTCGGATTCAGATTCCTACCTAAATTTACAAAAAATTTATAATCAAAACTGAACAAACTCAGTTTGGTTCAATTTCAGATCGAATTTTCATATCAGTTCGGTTTTACACACCCCTACCTTATCGTAACCATTTTTTTTTGTTGAATTTTTTCGTAATTATGAAATATTCATACACCATATTGCTGATTAGTTTTTATTCACGATGGTGTCGACTCATAAAAATTTAATCTGATGAGAATTAAAATACAGGATCTTATTTAATAAAATAGTCTCACATAAAAATTTAGTGCGATTTTACATTACTAAATCAATTTTTTGAATTTTTTTTTTAATTTTACATCTAATAGAATCGGTTTTTTTCCCCCATACTGGGCTACAGTAAGCCCATGCCGTCATCTACCATTTTGGAGGCCCTAACTAAAAAGTTTGTCAGTCATAGCCTGTGCCCAAAAAAATGCATGATATAAAGGAGCCGAACCACATTGATTGTTTTTTTCTTTGTTCTCGTTAAATCGACTTCTCATGGTTACCCGCCAAATTTATTGCAAGGCCCTGCACTGTTTCTCCAAGCAACGGTCCTATACTTTTAAAAACTTCCATACTTGTAACAATGCACACCAACTGCTCGACAATAATCCCCAGCCAAAGTCTGTCTCTATTAACCGTTCTATGCTCGATTTTATACACAATAATTTCCCATTTCAAGCACTTCAAGTCTTCAAGAAACACATTCAGTTCGATATTTTCAATAGTATTGATGAAGTTACCATTTCCTTGGCTCTCAAATCTTGCTGTGGTGATGCATTACTTGGGTCCCAAATCCATTGTTTTGCTATTATTTCCGGATTTTATTCTTATATTACGGTACCCAATTCGCTAATGAATATGTACTGCAAGGCTGGAGAGTTTAATAAAGCTTTAAGTATTTTTGAGAATTTAAATGAACCCGATATTGTTTCTTGGAATACTGTGCTGTCGGGGTTTCAACGGAGTGAAGATGCCATACATTTTGTGTTGAAAATGAACTCAAATGGGGTTGTTTTTGACGCTGTAACTTATACAACTGTTCTTGCATTTTGTTCAAGAATTGAAGAGTATCTTTTCGGATTACAATTGCATTCTTGTATATTGAAAGTTGGATTACATTGTGAAGTTTTTGTTGGAAACGCACTTGTAACTATGTATTCTAGATGGGGATGTTTAATAGACGCTAGAAGAGTGTTTGAGGAAATGGAAGTTAGGGATTTGGTTTCATGGAATGCAATTATATCAGGGTACACTCAAGAAGGAAATTATGGGTTAGAGGCAATTTCTATCTTTCTTGAAATGGTCATGAGAGGGATAAAGCTTGATCATGTCTCATTTACCAGTGCAATTTCAGCTTGCGGTCATGAGGGAAACTTAGAGGTTGGGAGACAGGTACATGGTTTGAGTATAAAAAGAGGATATGGGAAACATATTTCAGTTGGTAATGTTCTTATCTCAACATACTCGAAGTGTGACTTGGTTGAAGAAGCTAAATTGGTGTTTCAGGATATGGTTGAGCGCAATGTAGTATCATGGACTACAATGATATCTATTGATGAAGAAAATGCTGTTTTTTTCTTTAATGAGATGAGATATGATGGCGTTTATCCAAATGATGTGACATTTGTTGGTCTAATCCATGCTATAACAATCAGCGATTTGGTGGAATCAGGCAAGTCAGTTCATGGATTTTGCATAAGAAGTGGTTTTTCATCAGAATCAAGTGTTTGGAATAGTTTCATCACCATGTATGCTAAATTTGGATCCATGCAAGACGCGGTGAAGGTCTTTCAGGAGCTTAATTACAGAGAGATCATCACATGGAATGCTTTAATTTCTGGGTATGCACAAAATGGATTGACTCAAGAAGCTATCATCACATTCTTTTCAGCACTTGCGGAATCAAAGCCCAATCAATACACATTTGGTAGTGTCTTGAGTGCAATTGGTTCTGCTCAGGATATATCTTTAAAACATGGTCAAAGATGCCACTCGCAAATAATAAAACTTGGATTCAACACTGACCCCACTGTTTCTAGTGCCCTCCTAGACATGTATGCAAAGCGAGGTAGCATTTCCGAGTCTCAAAGAATTTTTACTGAGGCGCCTCAGAGAAGCCAATTTTCCTGGACAGCAATTATCTCTGCGCATGCAAGGCACGGAGATTATGAATCTGTCATGAATTGGTTTGAGAAGATGGAGAAGGAAGGGGTAAGACCTGACTCGATAACCTTCCTTTCGGTAATTGCAGCATGTGGAAGAAAGGGGATGGTTGACATGGGCCAACATCTTTTTGATTCAATGATCAATAGCTATCAGATTGAACCATCATCAGAGCATTATTCTTGCATGGTAGATATGCTAGGCCGTGCAGGGCGGTTGAAGGAGGCAGAGGATCTCGTAAGTCGCATTCCTGGAGGACCGGGATTATCGGTATTGCTGAGCTTGTTAGGAGCTTGTAGGACATATAGAAATGTTGAAATGGGGGAGAGGGTAGCAGATGCTTTGATAACAATGGAGCCAGCAGAGTCAGGCGCATATGTATTGATGTCCAACTTGTATGCTGAGAAAGGACAATGGAAAGAGGTAGCAAAGTTAAGGAAAGGAATGAGAGAAAAGGGAGTGAAGAAGGAAGTAGGGTATAGTTGGGTGGATGTTGGTGATGTTGATGCATCCTTGACCTTACATGCATTTTCATCAGGAGACAAGTCCCACCCACAAGCTGAAGAGATATGTAGGATGGCAGAATGTCTGGGATCAGAAATGAAGTTTTTGAGAGACAGCCTCATGAAAGATGGAATCTTTAAAGCCCCACAAGAAGGGAAAACAATTTTGTAACGTGTACTAAGCAGAGTTTTCAAAAATATAATTCACATGAAAAGTGAAAACAGGCAAGAAGGGAAAACAATTTTGTAACGTGTACTAAGCAGAGTTTTCAAAAATATAATTCACATGAAAAGTGAAAACAGGCACATCGTGGAGCAAAAACGTGGTCGGCAGGATTCGAACCTGCGCGGGCAGAGCCCACATGATTTCTAGTCATGCCCGATAACCACTCCGGCACGACCACAAGATGCTCTATGATGTTACAGTTTTTTTAAGATTTAGTCTAAGCAGCGTCCTGTAAACGTTTTCTGACTTTTTTAAATGGCAAATAGAAATGGAAAGTCTTGTTTGCCGTTCACGCATGTAATGAGAAAGCTCTAACAAAGTGGAGGATATAATAAGATAACGGTGGGGCAGTAAAAGGTCTCAGTTCAACTAGGGTTCATCTCAATGCTAATCTCATCATATGGAATCCTGCTGCTCCAATCAGAGGAATCTCTTGTTAATAATGCAAACGGTCCAGAATTGGAACCATAAATAATCAGACAACAGCCTTCAAGAGTAAAAATGCAATCATTATCTGGTTTTTTTTTTTTTTTTTGATGGATCACTTACGGGGATGGATCACTTACGAGGACAAGTACGACTTAGCTTGCAACATCAATTATTTATTATCAACTATTACAATTATCAATAACCGTTATAATTATTATTATATTATATACAAACTAGAAGGTATCAAGAGGCCCGAGTGGCAAGACATTCATTAAAAGATACCACATGAGACGGTTTGAACCCATGAACTTCTTTCTCCCAATTTTAGTAAAAAAAAAGGAATAAAAATTAATTTGGCGCTCAAATTTTTTAAAATTTAACAATTGAATATTTAAACTTTTAAAAATTATAATTGAGTATTGCAATTTATTTTATTACCTACAAAATAGTGTATTTTGTAGGTAATAAACAAGTTGTCCATAGCTTTTTAGTGATTGGGCATATAGAATTGGTGACATTAAATTGCACATGAATGTCATGTGACAATAAATATGGAAATGATAATATTAGCCCCGCCCATACTTAATACTCAGATTAGCAAATGCCTTAGCTTCATTAAAATCACTACTGTTGGTGAACTTAGGGAAAAAATCTGTTGGATCAAAATCATCATCAACTAATTTATCAAAGAAATCCTCATCCGTCTGATCTTTCATCACATGAAATGGAGGATTTGAAGCCGTCCAAAAACACAAAAATTAAACCCTGAAAAAACCTAATGGTTTAATCCTTCAATTACCCTCAATAAACAACTTTTTCTCTATCAAAACTTATAAAATTTGAGAGCTGTAATTTAACAAAACCCTCGAGGTCCAAAAATCAAAACATTACAGAATCACGAAGAGACCAAAGATCTAGAGTTTGTAATAAGATCATAACTTAAGAAGATGAAAACACTACCCAAAAAAAACAATTAAACATTTCAATGTATTAGATTTTGAGGATCAAAGCATGGATTAGAAGGTAACTAAAGAAAGGAGATTGTAACTAACTTACAGATCTTAATGATTCAGTTCGATTCAAAAAAAAAGCAGACAAAAAAAAAAAAAGATGAGCCAGTGAAGAAGAATGAGAATAATTGAAGACATCATTAGAGAATTTTTGTTCTTTCAAAGAATTCCATTATTTTAGTTACATGTAGAGAGAGACACATAAGAAGAAAGCATTATAGAATTGTTGGAGCTCCAAGACCAATAAAAGAAGTACGATTCTTAATTATAAAGGAGCCCTCCCCCTTCACTGTTCTTAATTGGAGGAAAAATAAAAGCAGCTATGAGTAAATTCAAATAATAACCAAGTGAAAAATTACAGATTTTGCAGCGTTAAGAAACAAAAAATAGAGTTGCCTTGGAGACAATTCGGAAGTCGAAAGCAGAAGAATAAGAATGAAGCAACCTATTAAGAACTCCATGAGCAGCAGCAACTTGTACGTCATGAGAAGCTTGCTCGTGATCGTGAATCTACAGAAGGCGCGAAATGTAACCAACACCGATTGTGGATGAATGAGCAAAGGAAAGCACAAAAAGCAACAAGAAGATAGAAATGGCGTGAAGTAAAGAATCCATGGCTATAACGAGAATAAGAATGAAAAAAAAACCAGGGTGAAACAAAGAGACGATGATGGGGAAATTAAGGTTTTTTTTTTTTGCTGAGTGATCTTTGGTTGTTCTTCTTTAATTTTTATAGCCCTTTTTTGTAATTTCACAGCATTGATGCACATGCCACTCATGTGCATATGAAATTATGGGCTATAACATTCCATGTCAGTATTTACGTGTAAAATACACTATTATGTAATATCAAAACAGGTTACAACACTCTATTGTAAATTTTAAAAGTTCAAATAATTAATTGTTAAATATTAAAAAGTATGGACACCAAATTTATTTTTATTCCAAGAAAAAAGAAATAAGGTTCGATTTGACTCTTAAATTTTTTGATAAAGTTTAATTTGGCTCAAAATGACATTTTTTGACAATTCAACCCAATATTTGTCCAAAATGAGTCATTTAAACCGACTTTCTATCCTTCCATTCAGCGTGTAAAACACGCGTTGATTAACAATTAAAAAATAATAATAAATAATATAAAGCAAAAAAAAAAATTAATATCTCATTTTATTTCCCTCTTTCTAATCCCTAATTTTTATTTCTCTCATTCTCTAAAAACAGACAACGTCCACAGCCACTGTCGTTGCTCTTCTTCTCCATGTTTCACTGATCCTCAAATCCTAAGGAATTGTTGATTTTAATTTCTTTTCTTTTATGGTAGGTTTGTGTGGAGAAACATTTCAATGGAGGAGGGTTTCTAGGTTTCTAGTGGAGATTGCGATGAATTGAAACAGAGAAGAAGAGGAGAAGGCAATGAATTGAAACGGTATCTAATAGAGGAGGGTTGTTGGGTTCTATCGGTAATCTGTTGCTAATCACAATCATTACTTTTAGCTTCATACTTTTGCATGAGAAATCTGTTAGATTTTCTTGATAACAAGACATCATAAACATAAACCCTAATGAGCTTTAAAACTAAATATTTTCATAATACAATAAAATAAATAGGATAAAAAACTTACTTGGATTCGTAAGAGAATTAACACTTGAAGCCATTGATGAGAAATTAGTTTCTCTCTCTTGTCCCTTAATTTCTTAATCACAGCCTATAGATGGAGTTAGAGTTGTGTTTTTAGTTGGGAGAGAGAGGACCAATTTCATTATATATTTATAGACATCCTTATTTAATCTGGTACGTTTATCACGTAACCCTAATATCAACGTACGAGATTAATTCACACAATTCTAATCTAATTAGGATTAAGATTTTACTTTAATTAATTTTAATTGGGTCACATTAATGGGCTTATTTTCTAACAAAATCAACAGCAGCAGTAATAGGGGAGCCGCTGCAATTAATGCAAATTGTTGTTGAAGAAATCAACATGGGTGCGCAAAATCAACAGCAACAACAACAATATTGTTGTTGAAGTTAGGATTGATGAAGCAACTCTGAAATGTTATCCGAAGTTGTTGTATTATGAGGCTAAACTTCACCAAACAGGCATAACTTTTACTTGTTGCTCTATTTGCTTGGCAGATTATAAAACCATGACATGCTCAGGTTATTGCTTGATTGTGGGCACCTTTTTCATCTTAAATGTGTTGATCCATGGTTACGGCTGCACCCAACTTGTCATGTCTGTAAAACTTCACCATTACTAACTCCATTATCAATCCCTCTTACCGAAGTGGTTCCATTGGCAAGCAGAAGGGACTGAAAAAGGGAGAGAACAAGAAAAATGTTTTCATGGATGTATTTAATGCTCTCAATTTGCCATTGATTAATCTTCAATTGTATTGCAGATCAAGAGTTGTTTTTGTTAGATGTACAATTTTAAATCACAGACACCTTTTTTTTTTTTTTTGAACAAAAGACACACACCCTGAATAATTCACAAATATTTGTGCAGTGTACTTTAGATTCAGGACCTTGTGCATGTAATGTAAATAAAGATTTGTGCATTAGTGGTAGATAAGGTGTGACGGCTTTGGATTTCTTTCAACTGTTATTTTGTGTTTATTTTACTAATTTGATAATTGTACTTATATTAACCATTTTTTATTCAGTTCATGCACTTTTTTAATCGGTGGTGTATTACACGCTCCCTCAAAAGACAAAAAGTGGGTTTAAATGACTCATTTTGGGCAAATATTGAGTTGAATTATCAAAAAATGTCATTTTGAGCCAAATTGAACTTTCTTAAAAAGTTCAAGGGCCAAATTGAATCTTATTAAAAAAAAAAAGTTTCAGCCAAAGATACTGAATCCAAGATATTAATGTCACCCTAGAATCCCCGGGCCTATCTGGCATTGTTTTTTTTCTTTTTCTTTCTCTTCAATAAATCTGGCATTGTTTTGATCTTAGATCTTAGAATAAGTGAGCTCATACATAACACATGCCAAATAAATTGCCTTTAATTTTGTTACTAGCTTATATCATCTCAAGTTCAGCAATACATTTGCCAAAAAAAAATATATTCCAAATAATATCGGGGCAGTAACAAGCAAACAACTCGCAGCAAATAAGACATAATGAACTCATAGCACAGCTACATCAAGTTCTGGGCAAACACCATATGAGTTTTCTTTGTCACAACACGTAAGAAAAAAACCAAGAATCTTAATAAAGATCAAGGTTAAAAAAAAAAATAAAAAAAAAAAAGGCTTCCTTCCCTTACAACTTTATCAGTCAAAGCCTCCACTCACAATCCAAGAGGCCCATCACACCGAATGCACATTCCATAATATTTTAGATCAAAAGCTTCTCAATGGCATCCTGCATTTGCAACCAAATAATCAGATTCCCAGATCAAAAGCCACAAAATTTAACATGAGTTCCAGAAACATAAGAGAAGACAAAATACCTTGAGTTGTTGTATCTGGGTCTTTAGTTGGCTTCCCTCATTTGTTGTGACAGAACATGCGATAACTGGTCTTGTGACGCCACAAGCACGGCCAAGTGCTTGCTTTGATGGAACAAATACGTAGGGCACATTCTGCCAAATTAAAACATAAGGGTCACATTAGCCATTTGAATTCCATAAAGATTTAAATGCTACAACCCAACTCAAAATAAATCAGTAGCTGGTCAGGTAAGGAAAAAAACAATATGATTAAAATTCACCTCATTATAAGAACATCAAGTTCCTTATCTTTGAACCAAACATAAACTTCTGGAACAAATATAGCATGTATACCTTCGGTGATCTAGACCAAGGCAAATAAAGCCTTACACATATCAAACTTCTCTAGAATTGAAGATATACACCATCCAGTCATAAATGCAAAATGAAATGCCACGCTGAGAGTAAGTGAATCACATAGGACCAAACAATTAATAGTTCATGATCTCAACAAGTCTAAAGAACATTTCCAGCTCAAACACATCCAATTCCTACATTTTAAGTGGGCACTGTTCAATAATTTTACAAGTAAAATCTTCACTATATAGCCAAAAAAAATAACTATCAATAAGCAAAAGAAAAACACCCAAAACAATAGACGAAAAAACCTTAACACTAACCTTATCTTCTGCAAGCAAAGGAAGATGGAGAAGAATCTCAAGAGGCTCAGTATCAGCAGCCATCACAACAAACTCAGAAATACCCCTATTAAGGGTCTTAGTAGCTGAAACAAAAAAAATCCAAACCAAACAAAACCATTAGATACTGTAAAAAGCACACATCTTTACAGCAATTAATTGTTTTTTTCATCAAAATAAAATTAGAAAAAAAGGTAACCTTCATTAGCTCCTTTCTTGAGTTGCTTGTAATTAGCAGCTTGTTGAACAAGATCCAGTATCGTTATTGTTAGCTGTGCATCTGCAAGTGGGTATGCTTTAGGGTTCACTGCTTCTCCAGTCTGCAAAATCAAAGAAAAATGTATATAAAATTGATGAAATTGAAGACGAAAGCTGAAACAAATAAATGGTGTTTGGTGATTTTGGGATTGGATTAAAGAGAACTTACCATTTTCACTAATGCAATTAGCGGAGAAGAGGAAGAGGAGAAGGAGGAGGCTAGGGTTTTACTAGGGATTTAAGGGAGACTGATATAGGTTTTCAAGGAATCAGACCAGAAAACCCACGACAATATATAGCATAACCCACATTGCAAAAACGATGCCGTTTCTTCAAATGGGCTTTGCAGCTTGCTTAGTTCAGCAACTATTTTAACCCTTAAAATTGTTAAATTGTCGTGTGATGGCGGCGGTGGTGGTTTTTGAAGGGAATTTTTTATAAATAATTAAAAAATAAAAAATATTTTCAAAAATATTATTAACTTTTTTCTTTACAAAGTTTTTTTTTTTAAATATGATCTTATTATTTTTTTTTTCTCTTCTGTAAATTTTTTATTTTTTAATTATATTATCTTTTTCTTTTTCTTTTTTTTATCAGCAAATCTTTCATTTTTTCTTCTTCTCATCTCTTATCATTTTTTTTATCTTTTAATTATATTGTCTTATTTCTTCTCCTCTTTTTTCTTTTTATTTCTTTATTCATAAATTTTTTTTTTTTGATTTTTTAATTATATTATCTTGATAACTCTACTTTTTCTTCAAGTTCATCAGCACAGTAAAATGAAACATGCACACATCTACATATTATTCCGTTTTCTTGACCATTAACTCTAGTTACAATTTTTTTTTAATTGTCCGCTTTCTTTCACTTAAAAAAAAAAGCTTTGTTGAGAGTAAGTTGGAGACATTTGGATATTATTATCCTTCAACTATTTTTTTTCAACTAAAACAATCTCATGAAAATGAATCAACCAAAACAACAAAAAAACAACTGCCAAAAAAAAAAACTAATACAACAAAAAAAACCAAAACAACCAGAAAAATAATAAAAAAACAAC
>CATIWM010652996.1:0-14394 GCA_949671775.1 Mallotus repandus
AAAATAAATAACTAAATGGAATAGAAAAAAAACTAAAGGAAATCAATAATAAATTGAACATAAAAATGTAAAGAAAATGAGATTAAGGATGGAGATTAGTATAAGACATAAATAAAATGTAGAGAGAGTGAAATTGAGAACTTAGATGTAATAACAATAATTTACATAATAAAATATAATAACATATATTGACATAAATATAATATGTAAATAAAGATATAAATTGAGAATTAATAAACATGAACAATATATGATAATATATTTATATAAATTATATAATATCATATATTGCAACAATTCTCAATTTATATAGACATAGATTGAGAATTGATGAACAATATATATAAATGAACAATAAATAAAATGCTTGAAAAGTAAATAACAATAAAAATAAATGTTAGGAGTTAGTAGAGTTAGTAATGTTAGTAAATTAGTAAATTTAGAGATTAAGAGCTTTGAGATTGAATGATAAGATGTATATATAATGCAATAAATGATGCAAACTGAGGTGCATGCAATATGATGCAATTCTGAAATTCATGCAAATTGGTAGTGATACATGTCGGGGTTCATGCAATGATGCATCCACAAGGTCTAAAGTGATTCACACACATGGTATTGATATGCAAAAGGCAAATGATATGAAAACAAGCACATGAAAATGTAAAAATGCATAAATGAGAAATAAGGAAAATTTGGTTAGTAATTGTGATCAATAAAAGAGGAACAGAAGGTTAGTGACAATAAATTTTATATATATACGCACATGAAAATGTAAAAATGCATAAATGCAAGAAATAAGGAAAATTTGGTTAGTAATTATGATCAATAAAAGAGGAATAGAAGGTTAGTGACAATAAATTATATATATATATATATACCATAGTAATATCGACACCACATTTTATCAAAATAAATTAAATTTTAAGTTTTATATTACCATATTTTTAACAAACATTTTATAAAATTAACTCACAGGTGGTGCGTGTCGGTCGACGTGTCCTCGGCTGCCTTAATTCTGCACCTCATGTTCCCAAACTCTCTAATTAAATACCTCCAAATATATTCTTAGCAATTATAAAAATGAAGGAATCACTAAAATTGACTGTGAATGCCCTAAATAATTAATTTTGAGGCTTAAGGATTATTTCCGACGAGTTAACTAATTTAAACGAAAATTAAACAATTTCCATTGCAACCATTCCCAAAATTGTTTCTCAAAATTCGTAAAGAATTAGATTAAACACCATTTACGGAAATTGATCACCACAATTTATACTATTTATTATAAATAGTTTCATAATTATTTTCAGTTCAACACTATTTACTCGTCCTAATTAAAGTAGGACCAACCAGATTTCTCGTTGGAAACATATCACCCGACCAAACCGAATATACTGATGCATTCACAATAGTTAGTAGAACACATCTAAAGCCTCAAATGCACCAAAATATGCACAGAATTCACAGATAAAAAAATTAAAGAAAAATTCATAGAAAATTAAAACGATTAAGATCAGACGCGTGGTTGGTGTTTATGGACTCTTGGAGACAAGAGGAACACACTATTAGTGGTCTCAGAGGCTGAAATTCGCCGAAACAGATGGTGGTGGAATGGCCGACTATTTTTGGCTAAAATGCACTATTCTGAGCCATTTCGCGCAAACCAAAAGCTACCAGACGCAAAGGAAGATGAGAAGCCATAGTTCAAATTTGGTGGTAATCGGAGGTTAATGCAGAAAAAGAAGAGTTTTGGTATAAAACGTAATTTGCCACCCAAAAACCATTACTCTTGCTGATGTCCCTTTCTCTTCACCTCTGCAGACTACTTTCCTTTCTTTATTCATGGACACACGTGCACGTAGGGGTGTGCAAAACCAAATCGGACTGAATAACCAAATCGAACAATCTCTATTCGGTTCGGTTCTTATTTTTGAAACATCATAAATTTTGGTTTAAAATCGAACAAATTGAATATATATATTATGCCGATATAGGTTATATAATCACTTTTAGCTCAACGGCCAAGGCTTTATTTTGATTGATTACCAATCAGGTTCGAATCTCAGCATTGTCTTTTTTATAAATATTCTCAAGTTTCATCTAAAAAAACAATGTCTTTTTTTATAAATACTCTCACGTTTTATCTAAAAAAATAATGTCTTTTTTATAAATACTCTCAAGTTTCATCTAAAAAAAAACAATGTTCAATGTTGCTAGGATTCGATCTAGGGCTTAGCAAAGTGAATGGAGTGCGTATTGCCACCAGGCCACTTACGCTTGCTTTGCTTTTACTTTGGCATAATTAATTATATAGTAAATTCAGTCCAACCAAAAATCGACCGAGCACCGAATTTTCACTTCGATTCGGTGTCGGCTTCTAAATTAGGTGAGCATTTGGTTCGGTTCGGTTCAATTTGAACCGAATGCTCACCCTTACATGCACATGTCCATGACCCACTTGCTTCCCTATATATATATATAATTTCAACAATAATTATTATACTGATAATAACAATATAGTATTAACAATAAAGGTTATATAATAATAATAATAATAATAATAATAATAATAATAATTATTATTATTATTATTATTAACAATAATGATGATGATGATGATGATGATGATAATAATAATAATAATAATAACAACTACAAAATTCAAGTTATTACAAGTTGTGCTCGTTCGACAACACCAACACTAATTATGCTCAATTCGATATTAATAGTAGTACTGATTATGCTCGATTCGACATCATCGGCATTGATTGTGCTTGGTTTGACATCACTAGCACTGATTGTTCATAGTTCGACATTACCGACAATAATTATGCTTCGTTGGTAATTTCTCCAAGCTTTAACAATGCTAAAGTCTTGAAATGTCAAAACATAAGCATATGGCAATGCTTAACATCACTTATGCCTATCTTCAAACATAAATATTCGAGCAACATTTGTTGGGGGGGGGGGGGGGGGAGGGGGGTAAGGGAACTCTTGATACCCCATATCATCATCTAAGCTAAGAATATAAGCTTAACACTCCAAAGCCCATAAGGAGTTTAGTTGCTCAAATCCACAAGGAGAAAGGTAACTTAAGCCAAAAAGGATAAGGATTTAGTAAGATAAGAGTCTCAATCCAATTAGTTATATGTTTTATACGCATATGTATACCCTATCTCTTCTCAATTTCATATATACCCATTATACAAATATACAAAAATCTAACTTAAACATCAGAGTGCTTATGTGAAGAATCCTACAAGTTCATCTAGCTATTTTGGTGCTTGCATGTTTCAAAGGGTTCATAAACAAGTTATCACCTATAATGACAATCTGAAGTAATGAGTTTATTTTATTTTTTATTCAATTATAATTTAAAATCATAATAAATTATACAAATTTTTCATTGGTCATGTTGTATCGAGTTGACACAAACCAACATAAAATGTATAATTGAACGGGTTCACATGTCAACCAACGACACGATATGATTAAATCATGTTACATAAATATTGACCCATTTCTGACATGACCCTAATTTACTAATTTTGCTTGTTATGCAAAGCATGTTCGTGTGTTATTACCCATTTTGACACCCCTAGTATAATCTTTCTTTTCTTTTCTTTTCTTTTTTCATAACATAAAAAATAAATAATAAAAAGGTCCAATATTTTCTTACAAGAAACAAAAAAACACACAAGAATTGAAACCCATAAGAATACCATAAACAAAAAAAAATTGGTGATAAACATGGATAAGAGTGTGGAGTAAAAATTTTATGGGCACCTGTGGATTTTTCAGAGAAAAGAGCTAAACAGTGAGAAGGCAAAAGGACACTAAAGATTGCATAAAAGAGTAGAAGAGAATTTTTATAGTTTAATTTTTTCCCAAATTAGAAGACTATAATTATGTGAATCTCCATTATTTGGTTGGGACCATTGGGCAATTGCCACAAAAAAATGAAAAATTCAACTAAATGGCAAATGATATGATTCTAGCCTATTGTGAATGACAAATTTTGATAACACAACCTGAAAATATCTAAAAGTAAATTGAAATAAATTTATGAACATGGTAAGTAACGTTCTTTATTTATGGAAATGTTCACACATCCCTACCATTAACTCTGATACTATGATATGACCAAAATAAAAACTCTAGTACTATAATAGATATGCAGAATGAGGGAGTCATGTGCTAGAAATTGATAAGGAAAGCTCATATGTATCTTTGATGATATATATTATTGTATCATATCTAGTCATATATGTCTCAACCTTCCTTAGATAGTTCCTCAATTTACTAGGTCTACACCTAATCCTTCTCTCACACATTTACTAGATAGGAGTATCAAAATGGACAATGATATGTGAACATGATTCATCTAATATGCAAAATTAGCGAATTGGAGTTAGGATTTTACATGTTTATGTTAGAAATAAGTCAACCCATTTATGATACGACTTAAAACAGATTGTGTCGCTTGTTGATACGTGAACTTATTATAACCCATTTAGTTATACATGTCATATTAGGTTGTGTTAACCCAACTCGACCCATTTAAAATCCATAAGAAGTAACCTTAATTTCTCATATCTATCACCTCTCCTTATTCAACCCAGTTCAATGTTACTCAACTTTTACAATTATGCACTGATATATTTATTTAGAAAAAAAATTACCAAATAATGATCGATTCCATTCCCGTCTTGATTTTCTTCATCTTTTGCTTCACCTTTATCTTTATCTGTTATTTGAGGATTGCAAGACCTTTATCTATTATTTGAGGATTGCAAGATGCAACATTTTGATCGATGAGTTTGCTCTTGCTTCTTATTTTTTAATCTCTTTTGTTCACTCAATTTTTCAATCTATTTCTCTATTTTAATTTGATTTTCTATTGTTCATACATAGTGAAATTTTGATATAGAATTATGTATGTGTGTGTGTTTTTAGTTTTACTTTTTTGTATAAAAGGATTTGAGGAACTTCGGATTGACTAAGCTAAACAACTAGCTTTCAACTGAGATTTTGAATTTATTTTTTGAATTTTTTGTTTATTTAGCTATAGTTTGATAAGAGCACTCCTTTGTTAATTCTTTTATTTCATTATAGGAGTTTCCAAAATTTGATTCACTAATTTTTGGATTGGAAATCAATTGTTACGTTTCTAGATGATATTATATTATCTTAGATAAAATGTGAAAGTGTGTAATGGTGGCAGTATTGTAATGTTGTAGTGAATGCATGAAACTGATGCACCTTCTTCTTGTTAGTTGTATTGTTATTTATGTAAATGTTATCTGGCAATTGTTGAAGCTGATGCAAAGAAACCACATAGATGTTGTATGTTCTATATTGGTGCAACATCAGTTTTGGCCTAATACACTATTTCATCCCTGACATTTGAAAAAATATTAATTAATTCCTGACATTTGCAAATTCGTGTATTATTTCATCCCTGACAGAGGACTAATGAGTGTTAATTGTTGCAAATGATAGAGATGAATATGTTTTTTTTCAAATGTCAAGGATGAAATAGTGTATTAGGCCAAAACACAAGGGGCATATAGCAATATACCCTAAAAAAAATTAGTAAATGCTCTAGACATTAGCTTGGTTAGTATTACTTTATGTTGATGTTCCATTGGGCTTAAGCTCAAATGTCTTAGGTCTGTTTGTGGTAGATATGAAGTCTTGTGTTCTTATTAAGCAAAGTGATGTATACTCATAATCATTTGCAAAGTACACACAATTCAAACCAAATAATATATAATATTATTTTAGTGTATTCCATTAAACATCAATTTGTGATAACATACTTATTTTAATCATTTCAATAATAATGGAATTTTTTCCAATCGGAATAATTTTATAATAATTATATATTTAACCTATAATGATAATTATAAAATATTTTTAAAAAATTAAAAGATATTTAACTATAATTATAAATAAATATTTACAAATAAAATTTATTATAAGATTTTTATTTTAAATTTAATAACAATTGAGTAAATAATATTTACTAAACTATCATGCTATGTCTATATTTGATTTCCTTTGTCAAGTATAATTTAATTTTTTGCCTTAAAATCATTCTATAAGATTATTTATTTAGAGTTATTTGCATGTGTTTTAATTATTAATAGGCTAACTCTTTTTTATACGCTTTTTATAGATGCAAAAAGATTAAAGTTGGAAGAACTTACAAAATATATTGTACATCTTAAATTAGAGCCTCTAGAATTGAGCAAAGATATTCTTCTCATTCTCAAATAATTTTGGAATTTAGAATTTATTTAGAAGTTCCATGTGTGTTTATTCGAAAGACTTTAAATGGTACTTAATTTAAATATTGGTCATGTATTATTAACTTTATTTATATTTGTTGTTTGTGCTTATTTTAGAAGAACATATGAACTCTGCTAGGTTTTATGGAAATTATATCAATCATTGACATAGTTATATTATGAAAATTGCTAAATTATTGACATTATTGCAAGTTTTTGTGTGAAAAATGGTATTTTTATGGCTAATGAATGTTATACATGTTAAATGGATAATGTAAAATTTATGATCCGTACAACCCATTTAAATAAATAGGTTACACGTGTCGTGTTCATATAACCTATTTAACCTTCATTTCATGTTAGGGCTGAAATATTTGACACTATTAATAAATGGATTGTGTTCGTGTTGACCCTAATCGTGTCACCAAAGTGGGTCAACTTGATATGAACACGATCTGCTAACACATTTAGACACCTCTAATAAAATATATATTCATATTAATGTAGATAGCAATTTGCTTTTAGTGCCAATATCATTTGTCATGGTATCAATCATTTTCTAGCCTAACAACTCTTTTTTTTTCTCATGGCCGTTGATAAAGTTGACAAAGCAATTACCACCTTCACTACCCAAAACACAACCACACTACACCACACTTTGCTTCTCTTCCAAATGTAACCCACCTTTTTCCTCTCAAATTAACCTTTTTAAATTACTTGTTATAGCAAACTCAAATCATGCCTTTGTTGAATGGGGATTAGTTAGCTCACTATATTGATTGTAGTTAATCACCACTACTAAAATTACTCAATGAAATGAAAGTCAATCCTACATACAGATCATGGTATAGCCAAGATCACCTCATGTTACACTGGATCATTAGTTAACTTTCTAACACAGTAGTGTCCCATGTTATTGGTGTCTCCACTATAAGGAAGGTTTGGCCAAAATTTGCCTAGGCATTTGCTTCTAGCTTGAGCACATGGGGCCAATAATTAAAGGCTCAATTGCGTAATCTCCACTAAGATAATGACTCTATTCCCAAGTATATGCAGCTGGCTAAAACTATTTTAGATCAATTGCATGCTCTAAATTATCTCATTAATGAAAGAGACTTTATTGATGCTAAACTATTTAGCCTTAGATTAGCATATCGTCCTTTTATTTGTGGTATTGAAGTGTGTCTTACCCCTTTTTCCTATGGTGATCTCTACAGCTTGTTACTTAGTAGAGAAACCCATATGGCTTATGTAATATGAAGTTGTTATCCCTTCAACCCAATACACATATTGACAATTGAAAAACAAAGGCAAAGGTCGTGGACAGGGTAGATAAACCTCGTATGGATTAGTTTATGGAGGTTATTCCTCATCTCAATATTATTTTCTTCAGTTTTTAAATGGCAGTGTTTCATAAGGTTTTTTGATTACATGTTATAATTGTCATGGTACTAGACATATCTCTAAATAATGTCCTTTTCCAAAAAAATAAGAGAATGCAACTCCTGGCCTCAAGTAAAACCAAGCAACCACCTCACCACATTTACCAACACTTACAAACCATGGGATATTGGTGTTACCAGCCAAATGCTATAAAGTGTTTTGGACTGATTAAACGATTGGAAGCCATTATTAGAAAGACCAAATTTTACATTGTGAGGCTTTGAGGAGAAATCTTCATGAATTTTATTAAAGAATTTCCATGTCATAGAATTGACTAGATTTCTCATCACTCCTTCATCCACTCTTGATTCATAATGACATCTTATGAAGCATTCTTTGTAGACATGAATAACCTCTGAAGCCTTGGCTTTAAAGGAAAGTAATGCATTGTCTTCACTGTTACTTTCTTACCATTCTCTCAAATTTTAGTTTCCCCATTATAATTATCTTCTTTCCAGCTTAAAACACCATATATTTTGCATAAGTAAGACTCTTCTTCATCCCTCCAATATAACATATAATTATTAACCCATACATCTATTTTGTCATACGAGAGACCTAGATCTTTAATGATTTTTTTGCAACATAATATGATTCTAGCAAATTAGAACTAGTTGGGAGTAATTTTTTCAAAAACTATAGAACCATATCAAAAGATTCATTACTCCACCAACCAATGCTTTTGATATATAACAAATTGACTAGGATAAATAATTTAGAGATCTCATAACCTGGGTAAGCTGGTTGCTCATTGTCCTTTAACAACTTATAAAATGCCTTTGCTTCATCATTTAGTTCTTCTTCATGCTCAATCTGAGTTGAGGAACCAATTCCCGATTCTCTCCTATCAAAACCATAATAATCAAGGTATAAATCTTATAATATTTCTTGCGTCTCTTTATCACTTTCACTTTCACTTTTGTCTAATTCTTCACCATCAGATTAAGATTGAGGCTCCCCATTCCCTTCACCATGATGATACCAATATGTATAATTTAGCATCATTCCATACACATTTAGATGCATCTCGACCATTTCTCAAGATCTAAAATCAGTGTTGTTACACTTGACATACAGACACTGTATGTCATGCTTTTCACCTGTCTTTGCAAAAACATAGTTCAAAAATCTTTGAACACCAACTTTATATTGTTCATTCAATCGATCATTGAAAAAACTCATCCATTACTTACTAGGTGCCATTTGAAAAAAATAATAATAATTTTATAGCAAAAAGACAGACCTAAAATTATCATGAAATAATAGTTTATTATTAATGTTAAAAGCAAAGAGGTAGGTAAATAACATCAGTTTGTAGTAGTATAGTCAATAACACTACTCAAAGCACTGCATATGTCATTGTGACAAGAAATCTTACATATAAAAATCAATTTAAAATAAGTTCATGTAAGGAGATTAAATAATACACCCAGCATCATCCAAAATTTCTAATGCATATTTACGCTGTGACAAATTGATTCCGCGTTGTGATCTTACAACCTCTATGCCAAGGAAGTACCTAAGTTTCCTCAAGTCCTTAAGTTTGAATTGCTTGGACAAGAAAAGCTTAGTGTTCTCTATATCTTGTAAATTATTCCCAGCTAATATCACATCATCAACATATACAAGTAAGGCTAGGAAGTTACCTTGCTGATTGCGAACAAATAGAGAATAATTAGACATAGACTGAAGGAATCCAGCAGCTTTAAGTGCATTAGATAACTTTATGAACCATTGTCTAGATGCCTGTTTTAATCCATACAATTATTTATGAAGTTTACAAACACGTTTCCCCCTTTTCGTCTGAAACCCAAAGGCAAGGACATATATACTTCTTCATCAAGGTTACCATTCAAAAATGCATTATTGTCGTCTAATTGATGGAGATGCCATTGACGTAATGCTGCTACACTGAGTAAGACACAGACTATTACCATTTTGGCCACCGAAGCAAAAGTTTCTCTGTAATCAATTCCTTCTATTTGACTGTAACCCTTGGCCACCAACCGAGCTTTATATCGCTCCACTGTCCCATCAGCCTTCAATTTTATTTTATACATCCATTTATAACCAATTGGTTGCTTATGAGGTGGCAACGACACCAAACTCCATGTCTCATTAGCCTGCAAAGCATCTATCTCAAGTTTCATAGCTTCACACCACTTTAGATTTTGAATAGCCTGTGAAAAACTTGTAGGTTCTTTGAGAAGGGTAAGTTGAGTAGTGTATGCTTTATGAACTGAAGAAAGATTATCATAAGATAAAAAATGAGAAAGAGGATGAGCAGTACTTGAAGTGTGGACCAAATTCATTGAAAATGTTGGTTCAGACCTTGAAGAGAGGTTCATCTCGACGTGAAAGTCATGCAAATAATAAGGAACTTTGGTGGAATAACTGCCATGCCGAAGTGGTGGAATGGGCACAATCGGTGATTGAGGTAGAGTGGGCATAATGTTTTCAAATTGATTGTAAGGTGGTGATGATGCTTGTACAGTGTGTTCACTCAATGGAGAAGGAGAGGTAGTGAGATTGGTTGTTCAATTGGGCTGGTGATAGGAGGAGAATCATTTGGAGGATGGAAAGGATCCATGTTAAAATGTAAAGGTAAGTTATTATTTGGGAATGAAAGTCTTGGTGCATCAGAATCATTTTGTGTTGCGGCGGAATGATGAGAATTATGAAAAGGAAATAGAGTTTCAAAAAAAGTGATATCTCTGGAAACAATTACCTTTTTTTATCAAGATTAAAAACCCGATACCCTTTCTCCCTATAAGGATATCTAAAAAAGAGACATCAAGATGCTCGAGGATCAAGTTTGGAACGATTTTAGGCATGAGTTGAGGCAAAACACAGGCAACCAAATACTCATAGATGGGAATAATTAGGAATTTTGTTGAACAATTTCTCATATGGTATTTTTCCTTGGAGAAGGGGAGTAGGTGTTCGATTATCAAATATGCTGAAGTAAGAATGGCATCACCCCAAAAACAATTAGGAAGGCCAGCTTGAAAAAGTAAAGCATGTGCCATGTTTGGCAAATGCCTATGTTTTTGTTCAGCTACCCCATTTTGTTGGGGTGTGTTGACTCAACTAGTTTGATGTATTATGCCCTTTTGTGTATAAAAATTATCAAGTTTGAATTCAAGGCCATTGTCACTATGAATGATTTTGACTTTGGAATTGAACTGATTTTATCAGTCATGTTGATGAAGCTGACCAAAAGATCTCTAGTATTTGATTTGTGTTTCATAAGATAAATCCATGTGCATTCGGTGTAATCATCAATAATAGTAAGGAAATATTTTGCACCTGAAATAGAAGCAACTTTATAACCACCCCAAATATCAACATGAATCAAATAAAAACTAGATGTAGCAGTAATAGAACTTGAAGGAAAAGGAATTCTTGTTTGTTTAGCCAATGGAAAAATCAAACAACTATTATTATAAGATTTATTTTTAGAATTTGGAAAAGGGAATAACAAAGAAACTTTAGTTGAAGGGTGCCCAAGACATTGATGCCAAAGATTTGGGTTAGAAATTTTAGCATTGTTGCATGTTCCTTTCTTGACTTGGTTGAGATAATAAAGTCCCTCCCATTCAATTCCCGTCCCAATCATCTTCCTTGAACGTAGGTCCTAGATAACATAAAATTTGTTTCGGAAAAGGGTTATGCAAAATGAATCAAATGCCAATTTGCTAATTGAAATCAAATTCAAATGGAAGTATGGGACACATAAAACATTCTCAAGAATTTAACCAGGAGACAGAACAACTTCGCCAACATGAGTTACTTATTTCATTGAGCCATTTGGTAGTTCCATAGTACGATTAGTAACAGGTCTTGAATGTGTGAGCAAATTGTGATCATAAATCATATGATCTGTGCACCCACCATCCAAGATCCAAGTACTCATTTTGCCATTATATATGTGAGAAAGCTTTATCTGAAAGCTCATTATGAGTCAAGCAATTACTAATATGATTGGCAGAAGAGGATTTAGTTTTCAACATGTCTAAAATTTGTTTGCATTCTTCAGCAGTAAAGGGAAAGTTCAACTCATTCCTTTTGATGTTGTGTGATATGGCTTGATTTCCCTTGGAAGTTGTTACATTAATTTTAGTCTCAGTTGTTGCTTTCTTCTTACGGCAATATTCAACCATATGTCCTTTCCAGCCATAAAATGTACATTTAAGGTGTGCACGATAATTTTTGGTGGTGTGATTTGTTTTGTTGCATTTGGAGCACTTTTGTTCACCTTTAAATCCATGGCTTGAGTTTTTCACAGCAAAAACAACAGCATCTGGTTGAGCATAGCTTTTCTTGGATGTTACCTCTGATTGTTTCTCATGTCGAAGGACCAATGAGTATGCTTTGTTCACTGTGGGTAATGGGTCCTGTAGTAACGTATTACTGCGAACACCTACATAGGACTCGTTAAGACCCATGAGAAATTTCATGGTTTTCTATGTTTCCAAATACGCAGCTACTTCTTTAATTGATCCATAGGTACATGATGGAAAAGTACAAAGTGCATCAATTTCATCTCATAAACTTTTCAGTTTTGTGAAATAAGACCCTATATATATATATATTGCCTTGCACATAATTGTGAATCTCATTCTCAATGTTGAATAATTGAACAACGTTTACATATGAGAGCCTCTATTATAATTCAAGCCACATTTATCTAGCATCTTTACAATGAATGACGCTGCTAGCAATCTCCTTAGACATCGAACCTAACAGCCAACTCTTGACTAAATTGTTGCAGAGATTCCATTATTGGTGTTCTTCTAGTTGTGTCTCATCTGGCTCTTTGATTGAACCGTGTATCAATCCAATTTTGTTTTTGACTGTTAAAGCCATAGTCATGGATTGTTTCCATGTGCTGTAGTTGTCTTCGACCAAAGGTTATGGTACAAGAATAGCACCGGGTTGATCTAAATGGTGAATGTAAAGTTGATGATTGGGATTATCCCATTTCATGCTTGAAGCCATGCTTTTTGGTTTGTCGTTTTCCATGAACGTTGGCTAAGGTTTGCTATTTTGTTTGATGCCCAGATTAATGCTCTGGTACCATATAAGAGAATGAAAAGATGAGTGAATCAAATTTTGTATTAATCAAGTGAGGATTACAAATATATATACTAGCAGTAGAGCATCAAGGTTCCTATTCTACTGCTTATGATTGAGCATAATTATTTACAAATAAGGAAGAAAATAACTAGAATCAATTTACAATATTTGATAGAGTTGACATTTTATTCTTTCCTTTAACACATTTCATAATAAATTTATTGTGGCACTGTTCACCAACAATAAATTAATGTTTGTTTTGGCGTGGGATTGGAGCCATCCCACGCTAGAACAGAAGCTATTTTGCTGATTTGCGAACAACATTGGAGATGACCTAACAATAATAATTAATAAGATATTAAATATAATAATATAAATATATTTTAAGTAATAAAAATAATCTAACTTCTCGTATTTTTATTTGTAAGTTTACAACTTACTTTAATCAAAATGGCGTATTGGTTATTAATGTCTATATATATTAATACACAACATTATAATAATAGTATTTAGCTCGCTAATTTTAAATAATATCAATAAGATTAGATTACTTAATATAACAATAATGGTTAATAAGTTATTAAATATAATAATAATAATAAATTTTAATTAATAATAATGATCTAACTTCAATTAATTTTTTTTATAAGGTCACTACTTACTTTAATTAAAACGATGTGATTTTAGGAAAAAATATATCGTTTTGGTTATGTATAACATATCAGTTCTTATACTATGGACCCCTATCCATGTAGCAACATGGACCAAGGGTCCATCACACGTGCCACTTAAAAAATCATGCTTCTGTGTTAAACGTCACTTTAATGGCAGTTCACACAACATAACATAGGCAACCCTCTGCATCCTCCATAACCATCATTTTCATATCTCTCGTCCTCTCCCTCTCTCATTCTCTTGCTCTATATTTCATCAACAGCTTCAGCTCTCACTTCATCTCTCTCATTCTTTCGCTCTGTATTTCATCAAGAAGCTTGCTCTCACTTCATCTCTCTCGTTCTCTCGCGCTCTGTTCTTAATGAAGTTCGCTCTCTCATTCCTCTCTTCAGTATCTCGACGATGAAATAATTATCATTTCACCTTCAAGAGTTTGAATATAAGTTTTTGTACTGTAAGCAAACAAAAATCTATTTTCTTGACATATCTTTTACTTTCTACTGTGATAAACATGTATTTAATATTTTGATTTACTTGAAGTTTATATCATACAGTGATGAACATGTATTTAATATTTTGATTTACTTGATGGTTGTATTGTACTATGATGAACATCTTTTTTGTTCTTCATATGTGCTTCTATTTACATTCATGTAGCTTCATCACAAAAAAAAATAAAAAGTTCATGAAGTTTTATATGCATGTTCATTGACTTTAATGTATATGTTCGCCACTTTACTATCATTATCTATGTTAAATGCTTTCATTTATATGGTTAAATTCATTGACACTCACCTGCAGATTCATTAAATTTAGCCTAAAGATTCATTAACCTTCGTATGGAGATTCATTAGCTTTTCTAGCAAATCAATTAACCTTAGAGAAAATAGAGTAAATTGAT
>CATIWM010653110.1:0-18636 GCA_949671775.1 Mallotus repandus
CTCATGATTTATTTACTAAATTTGATTAGGTTTTAATTTAATGAGAATTAGTTAAAGCCTTTTTAATTGATAGAAATAAATTAAGTAATTTTTACTTGAGAAAGATTAATTACTACCTTTGAAATCCCAAGAATTGCAATAAAAAGAAAACTAATTTCTTGTAATCGGCTTAATTAAAATATAGTGATACAATCCCTAACATCATTCTATCATTTGTTTGTTTGAATTTATTTGCTTGTTAAAATTTAAATTAATTGATTTTATTATTTAGTTGCATTTTGGCTATTAAAAATTAGCAATTATAATTCACTTAATATTTGATTCTTAAATAAGTTAAAAACATAATTACTAATTGGATAAACATTCAATCCTCGTGGGATCGACTTATACTTATTCTATATTACTTGACGAACTCGTATGCTTGCGAGAACCAATCACTTTGTAATGGATTTAATCATTTTGGGATCCACTTGTATACCATCTTTGGATACTGCATGGCCTAAGAATGCTACTTGATCTAACCAAAGCTCAAATTTTTAGAATTCGGCGTACAATTGGCACTCTCTCAAAGTCTAAAGCACCATTCACTGATACATAGCACGTTCCTTCTCACTCTTAGAATACACCAAGATATTATCAATAAACACTATCACAAATTAATCCAATATCGGCCTAAACACCCAGGAAAGAAACCCTTATCTAGCAACTCTTAAAACTGCTCTTTAAGCTCCTTCAATTCTACGAATGCCATTCTAATATGGCATAAAGATAGGATTTGTATCGGGTACAATATCGATACAAAATTCTATCTCTCTTATCGTTGGTAAACCTAGTAATTCTTTAGGAAAGACATTCAAAAACTCATACAAAACTAGCACATTCTCAACAGTCCCCTTTTCTTCCTTTGTATCTCTAACCATAGCTAAGTACCCTTGACATCCCCTACTAAGCATCTTTCTAACTATTATCGCAGAGATGATATTCCAAGGCATTGCACTCTTGTCGCCTCGGAATCGAAATTCCACATCATTTAAAATTTTAAAAATCATTTCTTTCTCTAAACAATCTAAAGAAGCAAAATTCTGGGCTAACCAATCCATTCCCAAAATCACATCAAAATCAATGACATACAATAAGACTTACTCCGCAAACAACTCTCTAAACTCTATTCCTCAGCTTAAATGCCAACATATGCTGGACCCAATCTTATAATATACAATTTTATCACTCTCCTCTCATCCTGCATCATGTTTATGGCATGACGTGACAGTCTAAAGAACTCGCGGGTGTACTCCTCCATCAGCTGCTCTCCTCTAGCTATATGCAATAGCCGCCATACGAAATTGTCCCTTATTAAAGGTGGACAGAAATACCTCAAAAATCGCTCTTTGAATTCCAACCATATCATGGTAGTCATATATGGCTGGATCGACTACATAAACTAGTCCTAAGTTGTGGCTTGAACTAATAGCTCTACAATCATTATCCTCTAATAGTCAATGTATCCTGTCTTTGTCTTGACCTTAATAGTATTTATAAAATTCAAAGCATCTTTAGTACCATCAAAAGAGACTCTCCCAATCTTGGAATACAATAAGGCTGCATCTGCATCAGACATCCCTTAATTCTTATGCAGTAGCATCTGTTGTACTAGGGGCATAGCTTGATTAAGTGTCGCTAGTGTTTGATTAATTCTTGCTATACCGACTATAAAAGTTATAGGACTTATATCTAGAGAGGTGCTTTTGTTGGTAGTTGTTGTTCCTATCACTAAGCCATTACTGCTTTAAGTCTACCCCCCCTTTATCTGGTGGGGCAGGGGAGGAGTTTCATTTTAAAATGACTGCTCATCACCAATACATGTTGCCCCTAAAATAGGAGCAGTTCGCATTGGCCTCATTTTGAAAAGACACATAAATCAACAAGATTCAAAACATAACAAGAATACTGACATACATGGAATTCTATAAGCAATGATTACAACAAGTGAAAATTATTAGCCTAATCACCGTAGTAGTTTCAAGAAAAGACAGACACCAATGACCAAAAGAATAAGACACAAACCATTGCTCTAATACTAATTGATACTAACTTTGTCACATCCCAAACTCCAAGGGTATGTGACCAGCACTAGCAAATGGGAAAGTGTGAGGCTTTTGAAACCCGTAGTAAGCCTTATAGAATTTTTAAAATAATTAATTAATTAACTTTAAAATTCTAATGAAAATTTGGTAGAGTTTTTCCTATATCGGTACAATCCCAAAACCTGTAAAAGAGTAGAAATAACACTTCCAATGTATATTTTTGTTCTCCACTATAACCACATCACACAACCAACATAATACACAAGGTTGCTTATAATAATAGTTATCAAAGTAGCATTGACATGGCACCTTTTGAGGCTCTAACATTAATTTGCTGGGATGAAGTTAGCAAAAGAAAGCTTTTAGGTCTAGAATTAGTCCAGTTGACTGCGAACAATGTACGAGTAGTCCAGGCTAATCTAAAGGTGGCTCAATATAGTCAAAGAAGTTATGCAAACCTAAAACGAGCCGATATTGAATATAACATGGGTGACAAGGTATTTTTAAAAGTTTTACCATGGAAGGGTGTGATGAGATTTGGTAAGCATGGCAAGTTGAGTCCAAGATATATAGGGTCGTATGAGATAGTTGAATGGGTTGGATCAGTAGCTTATCGATTAGCTTTGCCACCTAGTTTGTCTACAATTCACGATGTTTTCCACGTGTCAATGTTAAAGAGGTACAAAAGTAACCCTTCTCACATACTATAAGAGCACCCTGTAGAATTGAAAGAAAATTTAAGTTATGAAGAGGAACCCATAGCTATATTAGCCAGAGATCAAAAAGTACTACGAAATAAAGCCATCCCTCTAGTTAAGGTTTTATGGAGAAATCACTCTCCAGAAGAAGCTAAATGGGAACGAGAAGAGCATATTAGATAGTAGTAACCATAGTTGCTACCACCTGATGTAACTTAAGACTTGTAAGTACTACTCCTCTAACTTTTAGCACAAAATTCTTTAGTAGGGGAGAATTGTCACGGGTACTTGGAATTAACCTTAAAATCATATGTTAGTAAATTAAATTAAAATCAAATACATGAATGATAAATAAATAAATAAATAAATATATATATATATATATATATATATTTATATAATAATGCTAAAACTTGGGGACCAAGCAAAAATTAATCAATTAATAAAGGATTAAACTTTAAAAAATTAGGGGTACATGTGTCATTTTTATTATGGGTTAAGGTCATTATTAGCTTTTTGGGATGCAGTACTTATCTTATGGGAGAAGGCCATTTAGTGCTTTCCATGTAAGAGCATAAAAAAGGACAAGAGAGGAGAAGGAAAACATGAGTAGGTGAGTGAATTAATCTCATTCTTCTTGCTCATACTTGAATTAATTCTCCACGAAACATTTCTTTTAGATATTATAGTTTGAATTTTTGTTGATTTAATCCTTGTCCTCTTGCTGATTCTTGGAATTCTTTCTTTCTTTCCTTATATTCCAATCTTTGCATGATAAGTCTCTTTATGCACTTAAAGTCTTGTTAAATTTTGTTGTTAGTTGCAATATGTAAATTAGTTGGGATGGGTTTAGTTCCACTTGGGCTATGAGATTATTCTTTGATCATCTACACCAACAATATATATATATATATAAGAGTTAAGCAAAATAATTGTGGCCCAAACTTGTTATTTAAAGGCCATAAGATATGTATATATATATATATATATAATTTAATGTAACTAATTTACCATGAGGATTAAATTCAAAAGCATATAATTAGGTCAATTTTAAAAAAATTTAATGAGATTTTAATAAAAATATTTATATTTTGACTAATGAGTTTAAATTTTATAAAACCTCAAAATTTAGAAATTTTCATAAGGTAATATATATATATATATATAGCCATAGCCCAGGCACGGTCTTACTACAACCTTACAAACTTTTGTGTTGTGTTCAAATTTACATATTTTCATGTCATTTAAGAAACTTTGTAAGGTTATAGTAAATGACGTGAAAATATGTAAATTTGAGCACAACACAAAAGTTTGTAAGGTTGTAGTAAGACCGTGCCCAGGCTACGGTTGGATTCAATGACATGTCAGACAGTGTCTGAGAGACAACAACTCACGTGATATTGAAGAAATATTCATACTTTAGTATGATGATATATGAATTGATGGAAATTTAAGATACTACTAGCCAATACTGTGATAACTTTCTTGTGGACAGCGCTTGGGATTCAATATGTTGTTGTGGCGAATCTAAGTGGTATTAACTGTATGCATACAATTGTCATGAACCCTCGATGTGCCAGATGTATCCGCTAGATCAATATCAACCTATAATTCTATGAACTAGTACTTGAGACTACGAAATTGTTTCTTGGAATGTTAAATTATGTGTTTTATTAGTATAATTTATAAATAACGAATCATAAATTCTTGAGGTTTAGAATAAGAGAATTTTTATAGTTAAGAATAGGTAATTTTATTTAATTATTATGAGATAAATTCAAATGGAAATTTCTATTAGTCTATTGTAAAATAATTTATGTTATATATATGTATGTATATATATATATATATATTCAACATTCAGTTTAAATTATTTATTTATTTTGTACATTCCTTCACATCCTTTTTATTTTGATTCACCTCTTCGATTATAATCTATCACTCACTGGGTATTTTCTTATGAAAATACTCACTTCCATTTTGTTTTCTTCCTTTCAGCCTAGATTGATATAATATAAGTTTTGCAATGGTTGTTCATTAGGTAGCCATGACTTACGATGTGTATGAAGATGAAATTACTATTGTTTATACTATACAACATGATGTGGACATTATTTTTTCATGGTGGGCTACTATCGAGCCCATCATAGTGAACTTTCGTATCTTCGTGGAGTTAGAGGAGTTCCTAGATGGTTATTGTAAAGTTATTATAGTCACTTACAAGTCCACTATGGGGACTTGGGTTTCTTTGACTTGGACTTTGTTATGACCTGTGTTTGCTCTTTTTGTACCTTTTTGGATTCTTGATGCGGAGTTTAACTAAGCATAATTTTGTTGTATATAGTGTGTTGCTACAGTTCACTCCCACACCTGTAGGCTAGGATAGCTCTAAGAGGGTTACTACCAATATAATTGTACATAAGTTATAGATAGTTTTGTGTAACCCTATAGTCATGAGCTTTAATAGTTTCAAGTGACTATGTGATGTATATATCCTATGTTAATATAACTGGTTATTTTCCTTTGCCATCTTTCACTTGGTTTAAAGAGATTATCTTTTTAGTTTGGATGTTTTATCATTACTAGTATGAAAGCTATATGTTTATGACTTAGAAGTGATGCCCCCTTTTCATTGGCACCCTAGTTGGGTGGTTCTATGCATAGTCATCTGATGGGTGACAATAAGAAGGGGTATCACAGAGAGACTAGTGTTATAGCTGATCAACAAGAACAAGGAGGAGAAATGACTTTTTTAGACTTTGCTATGCCCGGATTGGAAGGAACACATCACACTATTGCTCAACCTAACATCAATGCGAACAACTTTGAGATAAAAGCTGGCTTTACTCCAAATGATTCAGTCTATGGTGCAATTTCATGGCTTGGCTATTGAGGAGCCTAATGCTCACATAGCTAATTTCTTGAAGATTTATGACATGTTTAAGTACAACGGAGTGTCCGATGATGCAATCCGCTTATGACTCTTTTGTTTCACTTTGAAGGATTGAGCCAAGCTTGGTTAAACTTATAGCCATTGGCCTCCATAACTACTTGGGATCTCCTCGTTATAGCCTTTTTAGCTAATCATTTTGTGCCCTCTAAGACCACTAAGATTATCAAGGACATCAATACATATCAATAATTTGATAGTGAATCATTGTGTGATACATAGGAGAGGTTTAAAGAGCTTCAAAGGAGCTGTCCACATCATGGCTTGCCAAAACATGTCCTTATGAGAATGTTTTATTATGGTGTGACAATATCAACAAGAGATACAATTGACACAACTATTGAAGGTTATCTAAGGAGGAAAATTGTTAATGGAGCATTCAAATTACTTAAAGGAATTGCCAATATCCAAGAGGTAACTACCACCTACACAAAGAGGAAGACTTAGAGAAGACATGGTGACTTCCCTTCAAGCCCAAATTGCAGCTCTATCTAAACAAATTAGGGGTCTCAACTCTAAGGGTAACTCTATTCCCTTATCTTTTAGTGCTCCTAGTGAATATTATCATATGCCTGGTCACTCTAGCTTTGAATGTGGTTATGGTAATGGCAACATGTTTGGAGATAATGTGATAAAAAATTATAGCTATGTAGGAGGTCAATTTCAAGGAAGGCAAGTGAACAACCCTTTCTCTTACACTTATAATCAAGGGTAAAGGAATCATCCTAACTTTTCTTGAAGCAACAACCTAAACCCTCAAGCCTTCTCTAACCAATTTTCTAAGCCACCTCTACTAGGTTTTCAATAATCAAACTAAAATAGGTTAATAGCTATGGAGATGAAATTAGACAAGTTCTTTAATGCAATTACTTTTAAGATGACAAGTTAAGAAGAAAATTTAAAAGAGAATGGAGTCCAAGTTTGATTAAATTGATAAAAACCATGCCTTATTTATCCATAATATTGAAGTGTAATTGGGATAACTAGTTAATGCAGTAGTAACTCGTGCTGAAGGTCACCTTCCAAGCAACACTGAAGTAAATCCTAAGGACTAAGTCAAGGCCATTAAATTGAGGAGTGGTAAAGAGTTGAAGCTACCAAAGTCAAGTCCCTAACAAGAGTGAAGATCACAAAGAGAAATAATAAAAGAAGGTTAAAGAGACAAGCGAAAGTATCAAAGGAAAACAAGCTGAGTTACAAGAGAAGGAAGTAGAGCAATCTCAATCAATTGACCTATCAAAGTATGCCCAAGACTTCCCTTCACCCAAAGGCAAAGGAAGCTCAATGATGATGAGAAAATATTTACTAAATTTTTAAAAAACTTTAAGAAGCTTGAGCTGAAGCCGCCCTTGTCTGAAACACTTAAAGAGATGCCAAGATATGCTAAATACCTCAAGGACATCATCACCAACAAAAGGAAGTAGGATGATAATGAGATGATAACTTTAATGGAAACTTGTAACTCTATTATTTTAAGGAAAAATATGGTTAAGCTAATTGATCTAGGGAGTTTTATTATCCCTTATGTTATTGGTGCAAAATAATTTCTTAAATGTTTGTGTGATTTGGGTGCTAGCATTAACTTGATTGTCTCTTTTTAGGGAACTAAATCTTAATGAAGCAACAATAACAAACATATCTCTACAATTGGCAAATCACTCAATTAAGAGGCCTTATGGAGTCGTTGAAGATGTGTTAGTTAAGGTGGATAAATTCATCTTTTCAGTTAACTTTGTGGTGCTAGATTTTAAAGAAGATTATAGTCATCCTTTAATTTTAGGAAGACCATTTTTGAACACTAGAAGAGCTCTCATAAATGTCAATGAAGGTAAATTAACTCTAAGGGTATGAGAAAGTGGAATTTATGATGGCTAAATGGATAAGATACCCTATAAAAGATAAGGTGTGTAAGAGTATTGAAGTTATTGATGAGTATGAAAGTGCATAAGAAGTGTAATAACCTATAAATATTTAAATAAATATTATCAGGTGGTTGTTGTCAGGTGGTTGTTATCAGGTGGTTGTTAGGTTGTTTTGCGGTTGTTGATCCGTGGTATGGTGTTAACAAAGATAAATGCTAGCAATTTTCTAGTGTTAAAGGGATTAACTCATATAACTACTAGCAATTATCTTAACATCCAAAGTGGAAGGACTAAATGAAAATTTTTCCAGAAATGCGGGGATCAAAGTGCTAATTTTTCATTCTCTCTTCAGTTATATATGCAGAGATAAAAAATGCTGAGAGACCCCTAAACTCTTCTCTGACGTTCACTATAGCACCATTTTCTTCTTTTCTCTGATGACCAGCCAAACGACGTCCATTGACGTGAAATTTGAACTGTAAGAACCTTCTCAACCTCCTCTAGATTTCTGTAAATTTTATTTTGTAAAAATTGGCTCTAATTAAATCAGTTTAATCATCAAAGTTCAGTTTGAACTTCCCGTGATTAAACCATCCTCTCTGATAATCTTTAGTGGCTGTAATCACCACCATTAGACTCGTCTCATTGTAAAGATTCCATCGACACCGACCATGAGTCAGAGTGTTGTTGTTTGGAGCTTGATCGGTAAATTTGCATTTTTCCTCTAATCTATTAATGTGATAGTTGTTAAATGTGTTTGAGGCTATTTTTGAAGTCCCCTAGGTGCTGTGATCATTTGTATATATCTGTTTTGTTTTAAATGCATTTTCTGGTGAGGAAATCCAGCGAATCCTCCCTGAATTCCGGTGAGAAATAGTGACCAGCTCAAAAAATTATTATTTTATTTTTAATAAATACTATAAATTATGAGGATTAATTTTTGTAACTAGATCTAGGTCTGATTCCTCATGGATTTTGAATTAAAAATTCCGAAAGTGTTTTGGTGGAAATTTCTTAATTTCACTTAAATTGTTTAAACTCACCAAAATAAATTCCCTTAGCCATAAATGTCATTTTTAGGGTGTTTCCAAGTCAGATTTAGTAATTCCTTGATTTTATTAATTTTCTAGAATTTTTGGGAATTTTCATGAATTTATTTGTTATAATTATAAGCATATATTTTATATAAATATTATTTATTATAGAGAATACCATTGTGAGAACATTGGAGATTAGCCGGACAAGGACACGTCAGCTAGCTCGCTCCACTTGTAGGTTAATATTTTGAAGTGTATGTTGATTTTGATATTTAACAAACTATTAAATTTGAGTTATTGATTAAGTTTTGAATATTATTGAGACCATAATGTTATTATCATGGCTTATATGATTATTATTGCTAAGGATATTGTTATGGAGCACAGATAGGAATATTTTTATGTTTATTTTATTTGATTTTATGGCATTCTTTGAAATTTTATTGCATAATATTTATATTAAGTGTTTTTACTGGTAGAACGGGCTACTTGATGGGTGTCATCAGGACCGTGTGGACACTGGTAGTGATTATTGAGTTGGTACTTCAGACTTTGAGGGAGCATTAATTGTATGCCAAGTTCTTAAAATGTGAATTTTGGTTAGATCAAGTGGCATTCTTAGGCCATGTGGTGTCGAGAGATGGCATACAAATGGATCCAAAGAAGATTGAAGCCATTACAGAATGGCCGAGACCTACAACAGTCACCGAAGTGAGAAGTTTTCTGGGTTTAGCGGGCTATTACAGGAAATTTGTAAAGGATTTCTCCAAGATTGCAGCACCTTTAACAAGGTTAACCTAGAAAAATGTCCAGTTTGTATGGACTGATAGATGTGAAGAGGACTTCCAGATGCTTAAAGAGAGGTTGATCTCAGCTCTAGTGTTAACCTTACCTTCAGGAGATGAAGGGTATCCATTATACTATGATGCTTCTCGAGTGGGACTAGGGTGTGTGTTGATGCAGAATAGGAGAGTGGTTGCTTATGCTTCACGTCAGTTAAAGAAGCATGAGCAGACTACCCCACCCATGATTTGGAAATGGTAGTTGTAGTGTTTGCTTTAAAGATTTGGAGGCATTACTTATACGATGTGACTTGTGAAATTTACACTGACCATAAAAGTTTGAAGTACATCTTCCAGTAAAGAGACTTGAATTTGAGGCAAAGAAGATGGATGGAACTTTTGAAGGATTATGATTGCTCTATTCTATACCATCCGGGTAAAGCTAATGTGGTAGCTGACGCGTTGAGTAGAAAGTCACCAGGCAGCCTTGCTTAAATCAACATAGAAAGGAGGCCAATCATTAAAGAGTTGCATGAAATGATTGATCAGGGATTGCAGTGGAAGATAATCAAGAAATGTCTGTTAGCTCAATTCAGAGTACGATCAGTGTACTTGGATAGAGTTAAAATAGCTCAAAGAAGGGATCCACAGTTGTAAAGGATAATGGCTGAAGTGCAACAGGGTCAATCTAGAGTTTACTTCATTATGCACATCCAAAGATAGTCCGAGAGTCGAGCTCAGACATGAAACTAATCAAGATAGTACATCTTCCCAGTCCACACCAGAAGTTGAAGAAACTTCGGATGTGCACAATGAAGTAAACTTGTCTCCTTTTGTAACTTTAAATATCGAGCCTCGTTATCCTTCTAGAATAAATAGAGGGATTCTAAAAAAACAATATGATCTAGACCTCAATACCAAAGCTAAATATCCCATTAATAATTTCATATAACAAACCATTTTTCAAAATCACATGCATATACAGTACATTAATTAGCTATTGTATCTATTACGAGTAATGTGCAGGAGGCTTTAGTTGATCTAGATTAGAAGAAAGCCATGAATGATGAAATGGAAGCATTGCAGAAGAGCTCTAGCTGACCGTACACTATTCATCAAACAAAAGATGGGTAAAGTCACTGCTCTTATTGTGTGTGTTGATGATATGGTAGTCATTGGAAATGATCCAAGTAAGATAACAACCCTACAAAGACAGTTAGCAACTAAGTTTGAACTCAAGGATCTGGGTAACTTGAAGTATTTTTTGGGGATTGAAGTTGCAAGATCAGCTCAAGGTATTTCTCTCTGCCAATGAAAGTGTGTAATAGATTTGCTGACAGAAATAGGCATGCTTGATTGCAAACCAGCCGAGACTCCGATGGAAGTCAACCATGGATTATTAATCCGAGAAGGTCAAGTTCAAACTAATAAAGCTCAGTATCAAAGGATGGTGGAAAGATTAATTTAATTATCTCATACTCAGTCGGACATTGTTTATGCAGTAAGTGTTGTAAGTTAATTCATGCATTCTCTGAGTAAAGAACATGTGGATGCAGTATACTGAGTAATAATTAAGATACCTAAAGTCTTCTCTGGGCAAAGATTTTTTTTTTTTGGAGAAATAAGGATTATGAAATTATTGGTTATACAGATGCTGACTGGGCCAGAGATCAAACTTATCAAAAATCAACATCTGGGTACTTCACATTTGTTGGAAAGAATCTGATCACTTGGAGAAGCAAGAAACAGAAAGTTATAGCAAGGTCGAGTGCTGAACCTAAGTTTAGAGGTATGACACATGGTGTATGTGAATTGCTATGGATAAAACGAATTGTTCAGGATCTGGGGCTAGATCATCTGAAGCCTATGTTATTACATTGTGATAGGCAACCATAGCAATTTTAAACAACCCGATTCAATATAATCAGACTAAGCATGTGTAGGTTGATAGACACTTCATCAAAGATCATTTGAATCAAGGAACAATTAATCTTCTATTTATTTCTTCTCATACTCAACTAGCTGACATTCTCACAAAGGCTATATCCGAAAAAATGTTCTACAGCTCACTTGGCAAGTTGGGAATGATTGACATACACTCACCAACTTGAGGAGAACTGTTGAAGTGAGCTCTAGAAAGTAAAAGATTTGATTATATATATTAGGAAAAAAATCTTTATTTTTACTTAGGAAGTTAGTTTATTCCTCCTAATTAGTGCTCCTAATTAATGTGTAATTAGGTTTTCTATGTATAGGAATATTTTATGTATATATAAAGATGTAACCTCTCTTGTGGAATATAAGAAATATAATTCCCTTGAATTTTCTCTTCTTTTTCTTTGAATTTTATTCTTCACCAGTTAAAGAGAGAGAAAAAAATGTTTATCTTTAATTTGTTCAGTATCCTGAATCCTAAAAAAATTACAGGATGGACGAAGAGTGCATATGATTGAAAGAGACTTGAGTTTGCAAAACAGAATTGTTGGAGAACTCCTACAACCTTGTGGCTACCTAAAACTAATTGAGTTGGGCCTTGAAGGTAAATAACAAAGATTGAAATGCAGTAATTTTTGAAGTTCTTAAGCTAGAAAATAATTTTTTTGATTCTTTGCACATATATTATATGTGGATGGCTATAGATTGTGTAGAAGAAATCGATGCTTAGATGGTATTTGGATATGCATTGTACAAGGACGATAAAAGCACTAAGCTATATTATCCCTTGGAAAGCTTTGATATCGATGTGTCTGAAAGAAGCTTTCACAATGGATGTTTCGTTCAAAGGATGCGTGACAAAGCTACTACTCTGCCAAGTAATCCTCCTCTCCTTTCACATTCCATATGAAGAAATTGCATAATATAAATCCTAATAATTTTTTTTGTTCTTTATAGTGTGAGATTGGAAGAAGGAACAGTAACATCTCTACTAAAAGTGAAGGGGACTGTTAAAGGTGTCCTATACAAAAGTAAAAATGGTGAAAAGATTACCATGTGTGCTCCACTTACAATAGTATGTGATGGTTGCTTTCAAATTTGTGACACTCTCTTTATGAGCCTAAGGTAAAGTTATGTTTCAGTTTAACATTGAATCCATTGCAAAATGAGTACAGTTATGCCTTATGTTTCATCAATGTATTACCACTTCTAAAATTCAAGTCTTTTAATGGGCTTGAGGTGTAACCTTTGCCAACATTGTAATTTATGCAGGTTGAAATCCCATCTTGTTTTGTTGCACTGATCTTGGAGAATTGTGAGCTTCCATACCCAAATCATGGACATGTTGTTCTGGTAGACCCTTCACCAATCTTGTTCTATCATATTAGTAGCTTCAAAATTCATTGTTTGCTTGACATACCAGCTGGTCAAAAGCTACCTTCCATTTCGAATGGTGAAATGGCAAACTATTTAAAGTCTATGGTGGCTCCCCAGGTACTAAAAATTTTTCTTGGCATATTGATGTATGTACGTAGACTCAATTTCTTGGATTATCTAAACTAATATGGTTCATGCACATTTCAAATTCCCTTTGAGCTATCAGATGCTTTCATATCTGCCATTAATACATGGAAGATACGAACAATGCCAAACAGAAGCATGCCTGCTGATCCTCTTCCCACTCTAAGCACTTCTTTTGGGTGATGCATTCAATATGAGGCACCCATTAACGGGTAGAGGAATGACTATGGCACTCTCTGATATAGTTGTATTTAGGGATCTTCTTAGACCTTTTCATAGTTTAAGTGATGCACTAGCGCTTTATGAATATTTTAAATCCTTCTACTCACTTCGTAAGCCAATGGCATCTACCATAAATACATTGGTAGGGGACTCATAAAAGGTGTTTAGTGCTTCATATGATCCAACACGGAACGAAATGTGCCAAGCATGTTTTGACTATTTGCGTCTTAAAGGTGTATTTTCAAATGGACCTATCTCTCTACTCTTATGTTTAAATCCCTGGCCATTGAGCTTAGTTACTTACTTCTTTACTGTGGCTATATATGGTGTTGGCCACTTGATACTTCCATTGCCTTCAGCGAAGCGGATGTGGTTAGAGGGGCAAGAATGATCAAAGTATGTATAGAATGATTTCTAACTAACATTCATTAGTTTATGCTTAATGGTGCTTTCATTTTATGCCATCTATTTCTTTTTGTAGGTTGCTTCTATGATTATTTTCCCCATAATGAAAGTTAAAGGTGTTCAAGAGATGTTTTTCTCCAAAACCATGTCAACATATTGTAGATCTCAAACTTCCTAAAAGCACAAAATTGAAAGCATTACAATAAATGACTCCTGGAACCGTAGCATTTTTTTATGATCTTTGATTGAGCAAGTGATATTGATTTACTAACAGATTTCTTTTTTTAATAGTTTTGGAGTAGAAATTTCTGTGTGTTATCAACATTTCTCAAGAAAATTATACAAGTTATTTAACAATTCTTGTACTTCTTCATTTCCTAGTGGCAAATTTGCAATGTAAATGTGTATCTTGTAATAAGCATTTGAAAGCATTATAGTCACTCTAAAGTTCTTTTCCTGTTAAGTTTTTATATTTTGCTTAGGGAAAATTACAAAAAAATTCACCACCTTTAGTGCTTTTGGCAAATTTAACATATCTTTTTAAGTTTGGAAATGTCATTCACCAACATTCTAATTATTGCAATTTGAAACACATGTAACTATTTTTTAAAAAATTAAATGGCTTAAACCATTTTAAGTCCCTGAACTTTTCGATTTTCTTGTGATTGGTCCTTATTAAATTATTTTCTTTAATTGAGTCCTTAACTTTTATTTTTGTAATTTTTACATCCTTAATTTGACATCCATTAAATTTGAATAGACTTTCTATCAAATTATTGCCACATCATACTAATTCTATTAAATTTGAACTTTTCAAGTTTTATTCGATAAGTCCTTAATGAATTATTTACATTAATTAAGTCCTTAAACTTTTATTTTTTTTATTTTTATATCCTTTAGTAGACATATACGAAACACATGTCAATAAAATATTGTACAATGCAACTATTCAATGAAACTTATACCATGTAGAATATATTTTTTTAATTTTTAATTTTATTGTTTAACTCAAATTTTATTGAGTTAAAATTTTTTATTCAATAAAAATTAAGTTAAATTTAACCAAATTTTTATTATTTAACTTAAATTTTACTAAACTAAATTTTTTATTTTATAAAAATTTTTTAAATAATAAAATTAAGTTAAATTATTTCATAAACTTATGTTAAAAATTCTAACTTAATTTATTATTAAAAATAATTCAATTATCAATTGATCTATGGATTTTAATTAAATTTTATTATCATAATTTAGGCAAAGATTGAATTTAAGTTTTGTGTTATTCAAGCTTTATGGTACTATATCTATACATATTACATATTTAAAATAAATTTATAAATTAAAACATATTGATATATAAATATTTTGATAAAATGAGAAGTTAGGAATGGAAAATTTTCTATTATTAAAAGCTGAAAGCAAATTAACATTATAATATTTAAATATAAAATTAAATAACTAAAAATATTAAATTAAATTATAAACTAAATTTGAGTTTTTACGAGCAAATTTTAGGTCAAGTATAAATTTATAAATAAAAAAATTCTACATGATGTAAGTTTCATTAAATAGGCGCATTACACTATGTTTTATTGACACGTATTTTGTATATATCTATCAAAGGATAAAAAATTAAAAAAAAAGTTCAAGGACTTAATTAAATGTAAATAATTCATTAAAGACTTATCAAAACTTGAAAAGTTCGAATTTAACGGAAATAGTATGACGCGGTAAAAATTCAATATAAATTTTGTTCAAATTTAACGGACACCAAATTAAGGATGTACAAATTACAAAAATAAAAGTTTGAGGATTCGATTAAAGAAAATAATTCAATAGGGACCAACCAAAAGAAAATCAAAAAATTCAGGGACTTTAAAATGGTTTGAGCCACATAAAACTGACATGTTAGTTGGAATTATCTTTATTTATCTACAAGGGATCCATGTAGGATCTAATGTACAAAATAATACGTTTTATGAGACTTTAAACTTTCAAATTTCACCATTTTAAAGGCTCAATTCCCAAAACAAATTGATAGATAGAACCCTTTAAAATTATGTGTTTTGAAATCTTATGTCACGCCCCATCCTCTATCACAAGGATAAGTATAACTATAAACTAAAACTTATGGAACAACCAAAAAAACTATAAATAAAATACCATCAGATATTATTACAAGCTTACTGTATACAAGGTTCAATTAAGAGTAACTATTTATAAACTGTACATTAGCCTTTAAGGCTAGTCTAGGAAAAATTTATCCAAAATAGCAAGAGCTTGTTGGCTCATCCTCCACTAAAGCTGACAAACGAAGAGCACACGCGAATTACATTGTGCAAGGATTTATTTATCTACAAAGAGTCTGAAAAATGGTAAAATGAAGAGGATGAATATGAATACTATGTGAGAGGATATAAATATATCAAAGGAGAACATACAACGAGTTATTAATTTAATTCTTACGAAATAAATCCAAAACACTTCAGATACCTCGAATCATAATATATTCACTGAAACAAGAACAAGTTCATCAAACTAGATTTTTAAGCAATCACACCTCATGAACGCTTTTTTTTTTTTTTAGCTCAGCTTGAATTTAAACCAAGAAAATCATAGCCAAAACATCAAACATATACTTATACATATACAATACACTCTTAACTATGACCTAGAAATCCCTAGCAACTTTGGGCACTGAATGTCTCACCTTGCAACCCAAAGTGCAAATCCTCGTTATACGCATGTGCAGAGATAATACCCTTAAAAGGAGGATAGTATATTTAAAGCACCCGACATTCAAGGTGTGATTTTGTAGGCACTTCACATAGTGTACACCATTTATCCAAATTTTATTCAAATATCATAGAAATTCATTTCTCAAGTGTATAGCTCAAAAATCAAACTAACATCATATGTCCTAAAGTTTACTAGAAAATATATATTTCAAACAACCTATAAGATAATTTTAAATAAAATTATTCTTAAAACATACATACATAGCATGTTCAAAACTATAGTGTTATATTGATATCCTCTGTTGTTAGAATTTTATGATTCGAGTCGGTTCACCCCAAATTCGATGCGAATCTCTAGGTGAATCAAAAAAGTATAAGAATCGATGTCAAATCTTACGAGTCGATAGTGAACCATAAGAATCGATATGAATCTACGATTCTCGTTTATTGAATAAAATGAATCTTATTTAAAATATACAATTAGGGAATGGAAAAAGTCATGATTTTTCAATTAAAATCACTTAAAAGTTGAAAATCCTATAATAAAAACACAAACCTAACATGTTCTTCCTTAATTGTTTCCCGAACTTAACGAGGCTAGCAATTATAATCTTCATAAATTCTTTTATAATTCTTCTTTTAATTTATTCTTTTAATTTGGAAAACTAGCAATATTGATTTAAATTTTATATTTCTTTTATTGATTTGTTTCTTTCATACTATCTATTTGTTCCAAGTTTCATATGGTGTTTATGGGATAAAAAAACCAGTAATATTTTTATAGTATTGACTTTTATATTTAACTTTCTTCTTTATATATATATAATGACTACTGTAAATTTTATTATTTCTATTATATTTAATATATTGTATTATTAAAAAATATTAATAATGAGTAGTATCAAGTAATATATATTAAAATTAAAAATACATTATATAAAATATACTTTTTACATAAAATATATTATTTTTAATTAATATTATTAATATGAATTGAATCTTACGATTCGATTCTCGATTCGAATCTAAATTTAACAACTATATTGATATCCACTCACCATGACAGACAAACAAGAATTCTAGTTAGGAGGAGCTGCACAACAATCTACACCAGAAGATGGTTCTTTACCAAAAGATGGTTCTTTACCTAAATGAGAAAATACGAAATACTTATTAAAAGACAACCTTAACCTAAAATTCACTATAATCTATGTGCTATGAATATAAGTGTTGATGTGAATTAATGCAAGAAAATTTTGGTTTATTTTATAAAACTTTTTGCAGCATTTTGGTATATATAAATGCCTCCCAAAAATTCTCAAATGTTTAATAGAGCTTAAAAATGAATTTTATTATATGCTAACCACAAAGCTCAACACAAATACCCATTATTCTCTCTTCTTCTTTTTTTACAAAAATTAATAATAATAATAATAATAATAATATCAAACATAACAATAATACTACTCCTAAATTATATTTCAAGAAAAACATTTTTAAATTAAAAATTCATATAAATTTTCCAATTCAAATATACATACATACATACATACATACATATATATATATATGTGTGTGTGTATGTATTAACATGTTTTAAGTAGTATTTATAAACACTAAAAAAATAGCTAGAAAAAAAATATGAAATTTACTTCTATAATATTAAAATACTAATTCCTCAATTTACTCTTTTAATTAAATTCTTAACTAAACCTAAGCTTGAGAGTTAAAACAAAATTAATTACCTTAGTTAAATCTAAAATAAATATCCAAATCTCTAAACTTGCAATTGAAATTCTATAATCAAAAATAAATTGAAGATTAAAGAAATAACTTACCCAAACAAATGATGAAAATAAAACAAACAAAAGACCCAAGTGCTTGATGAAATCCTTCAATTTTGAAATCAATTCATAAGACCTAACAACCCCAAATGATGAAGAATGAAGCTTGATGTTTAAAGAAGTTGGGGTTTGAAGAAATGAAAAAAAAAATTGAGAATTTGTTGAGAGTTGAGAGCAGCCACATCCCTCCTCCCCCCGCACTCTTTTTTTTAATTTGTTCTCTGTTTTTTAAGAAGAAATACAACTCTTTTCTTTCTCCAAGTTTCCCATTCTTTGACACTTCTAGGAAAAAAAAAAGATAACAGAAGACAAAGAACATGAAACTTGCGGAAAGAAAAGAGCTATATTTATTTTTCAACAAAATTTTAAAAAAAAAAGGGGGACGGGGCTGCTTTCAACTCTCAACAAATTCTCACAAAAAAAAAATTCATTTCTTCAAACCCCACCTTCTTTAAACATCAAGCTTCATTCATCACCATTTGGGGTAGTTAGTTCTCATGAATTAATTTCAAAATTGAAGGATTTCATCAAGTACTTGGGTCTTTTGTTTTAATTTCA
>CATIWM010653127.1:0-13167 GCA_949671775.1 Mallotus repandus
AAGAAAGATGTGAATTGCTTGAAGCTGTGTGGTTTGTGTTACATATGTAAAATTTTGAGTTAAAAATTTGACATAAATAATTATGTTATGTGTTAGTCACATGCATACAATGTATGCTTGGCATCCTTAACATGTGTCACACAGCCTCCTCAGGTGACACCTTTAGAACCCCAATCCTAGGCAATAAAGAGTAAAATCCAGTTTTGTTCAAATCAACAAGCTTAACAGTTCCATCCACATCATCAAAATCCCTAATTAAAGTTTGAATATTAACAAGAACAACATGACATATCTGAATCATTCGTTCGAACGTTTCGAGCAAAATCTCCCCCACCAACCTTAATTGCCATTCCAAAATCAAACTTCCCATAAGGAAGATCCGCATGGGTAATGGGGTCGCAGGCGCAAAACCATTTCAAGACCAAATTTGGGTTTCCATTTTGGTGAAGAAGAGCAGCGGAATCGAAATATACATGAAAGATGGTTGTTTTAGATGAAGGAATAGAGATTGGGGAATGATGAAGTTGATATTTAAAATCATGACCAACTTTGGCAATCAAATTTGAAGGAATGGAGAAGTCGTTGAGGACATTCTGGTTCCCAACTTACTAATAACCAGGACTTCACTCTCTCTTTGGAATTCTCTCGACTCTCTTCAATAATGAAATTTGGTTATCCAATCTCCCACATCTCTACAAGAAATACCATCAATTAAAAATACCATCAACTAACTGAGCAAACAAAACCCATTAAAAATACCATCAATTAAAAATAAGAGAAAACAAAAAATCCCAAATTAACCCAGAAATTAAGAAGCTTACTTGAACATTTTTGCCTCTAACATAAGGAGTGTCACCAGCAGGAACTTTATGAATAGCATGAAATGATTCAAAGCGAGTTCTCGAAACACCAAGAGGCTTTGCTGGTGAAGTTTGAGCAGATTTTGTTAGTCTAAAATCAGGAGGAGCATTCCACATCTCTTGCAACATTGCTCTCTGCGTATTAGAGAAAGTGATAGTAGTAGCAAAAGAGGAATTAACGAGGGAAGGCGAGAGAGAGCTAAGATACATATCAAACAGAGAGGGAATGGACTGAGAGAGAAGGCAGAGGTCTACTAAAAGAAGGGATTCTAGTGTGGGGCCCATATTTCTTTCCACTTTAACCACGTCACTTTCTTTCTAACGGAGTTTAGATTTTAAGTTTGATACCCGTTAGAGAGGGGTTAAAAAGCTAAAAAGTGAAAAACCCTAATTTTTTTGTACCTAAAATTCAATCAGAAACTTATTTGAGCCTCACTAAAATTATTAGGGGCAAAAATGAACCTTATCCCAAATAAAAAAGATGAAAGTCCATAATTGAATAAAGTTATTTTTGAAAAGAAAAAGTTAACGTGTGTTTTGATATTTTTAATATTTTAAAATTTTTTTTATCGAATGTCGCTTATTAGTACCTAATAAAATTACGACTATTAGGCAGGAGAAGGTATATATATATATTAATTACCTTAAACCTGACAATGTCAAAATTTGAGCTTTTGAGCTTGGGACCTCAAAGTCCAGGGCCTTTACCTCAACCAATTTGACTAAACTTCTTCGACTTTTAAAATTTTAAGTTATTTGTGATAATGGTCCTAAATAATATTTTAAATTTTTTTAAATGTTTGTGCTCATATCTCATCAAAATAAAATAAAATAAAAATGTGGCCCTAACTAAATTGTATTTGGATCAGGAGACATAAATGCTAGTGACAAAAGGGTGAGCCCATACCATTATTAAGTCCAAGAGAGACGGTCCATCTCAACGTCTTTCTATTGCATTGCATGTTAGTGTTGTGTATGATCTATACGTGAATTAGAGGGAGGGATTTTTCAGCATTCAGGGTCAGGGATGGTGTAGCAGGTGATGAATGTGAAGTGACGGTGGAGATCGCACGTGACTTCTAACTGTCACCTTTCAGGTGGTGGCAGTGGTGCCTCAGTAACCGTTAGAAGAGCATTTATTGTTTGCGCTTCGGATCCTCCAATCCTTTTTGAACCGGTTGTTGTTCAAGTTGATCTCATTTCCTTTATCTTTTTTTTTATATATTTTTTTCTTTGGAATATACAGTGCATCAGCTTTTCTTATAATTATGTTTTAGTCACTTTAAAGATAATTACTTATTATGAATTTACAATGATTTATGCAGGAAAATGTGACATTTAAGATTTAATTGGTTAATATAAAAAAATTTGAAAATTATTTGTGTGTATATATATATTGATTCTAATTAAAAATTAAATTAATTTGATTTAATATACACAACTTTTTTAATTTGTCATATTTTATCAGTTTATCTCAATAATTTATAAATTAATTATTTTAATGAGTTAAATAATCAATTAAAAAATAAAAAGATCGAACGGATAAAAATTATTAAATTTACAACAAAATGAATCGCCAATCAATTTAATTAGTTAATTTACATAATATTATTTTTGTTTGTTTTGTGTGGGTGAGTGGTATAAATAAACTTACACATACCCACTTGAGGTTTGCAAGGTCATTTCATCTAGGTCATCATTTGCTAGATGCTACAAGGAATTTGCAACAACCCTATTCTATATACCGATGTGTCCTTCCCTACAAATGTACATATTCTCATCATTTATTCTTTGTGAAAAGTACTAGTATTCGTATCCTCCCAATTTAAAAAGATGCCAACAATGAGTACAAATTCCGTTGAGATTTGATTCATGGATCAAAATAAAATGCTCAACCAATGCCAAAAAAAATGCCACTTTTATTGGATGCCAATCGTCAAAAAGATTTAGAACTTAATGGGGATTTTCATTCAACATAGTAGAAGAATTTACAATCAATAACGGTCAATTTGGTAGCAAAATTAGTGGTAAAAGCTAGAGATGAAAGTGGCATATTAGTTTTCACAAGCTAATCTAAGCTTTTAAGCACAATAAATGGTCATTGCAATGAGTAAACATCTTGTTTCTTTTGTTACTCCCAAGCAATTAAAACAACCCAACAACCCAAAAGACGAAAACTAAACTTTGTACTAGTAGAGACACTTCCAAAGCTAAATGAAATCATGACATTTTATCAAAATCCATTGAGTGAAGCCTTGTAAAAGTAGTAAAAAAAATAAAAGATCAGGTTAAGGTCCATCCATTATTACACAACATTAGTTCCAAAATTTTGATGACCCACCTCCCAAAACCAAAAACCCAAAATTTTTCTTGTGTTTTTTTCAAGTTTACCGTACATTTACATGCTATTCTTGAGGCTCCTCCACATGTGGACCTACTCTTAAGATGCTTCCCCAAGATGTTACAAACGGAACATTGACAAACTAAACACCCAAAATGGTAACTTGTACCTTTCTCTTTCTCTCTTGGCATTAACATCATTCAAGAGAGTCCTCCTAAAGGTGTGAAAACTGTGCAAGCTTCCACACCATTACTTGGAGCCCTGTGGTGATCTTTGCCTCCTCCCTAACTATGTCCCATCTCTCATTTTCCGATGGTCCCTACTATTAATATTATAACTAGAATTGGCTCCTCTACCTCAAATGGCATAGTATCCTATATTTGAAATGCTCCTCAAAATTATGGTTTTTTTTTTTACCGAATAAGAACTGAAAAGAGGTAGAAATTCGAACCTAAATCTCTCTAATTTTTGTGGTCAAAGTCGCAGAAATTAATTACGGATGGATTCATACTTGATGAAATTTATTGAGTTACTTTCATTTAAATAATATTTTAAATTCGAATCATGATATATACAATCATATTAAGTAATTAATTGAATTTTTTTTATTAATCTTGTAATTTTATCTAAATTAAAATAAATTAGTTAGAGTACAATAGATTTTGAATATTAATAGCCAATATAATATCATTTATTTTAAATGAATTAATTAGAATTAAATAAATTTTAAATATTAGTAATTTATAAAAAAATTAAAATAATTTTGAAAATTGCCCATTCACCAAAACTACCAAATATTTTCGCATATAATATTTTAATTGAATTTGGGATGTTTTTCAAGTACACTTTCCCATTCTTTTTTCACAAGTTCATAATAAAAACACAAAATATATATAGAAAGAAAACCTTGTAGTTGTTGCTTTTTGTTGTGTCTCTTAAAAGTAAACGGTGAGTAGGTATTTTTTTTCATTTTTGTGTCAGATTTTTCTGTGGAAACTCAATATCTTTTATCACAAACTCCAATAACCCAATTGATTTTTTTTATTTTTACAATTCATTTTGTTCACAGGAAAAATATATTCTCAAAAGAAGATAAAATTTTACTCTGCAAAACAACATCAACATCACAAGGATTTTCCTTTTCTTTCTTTTGCTTTTCTTTCCCTAGAAACACAACACCACATCCAACTGGAAAGGAAAAGAAAAGAAAGCAAAAACAAAGTAACAAAAGCTCTCTGCTGCCTAGGCCAATACACACATTTACTCCGGCGACACAAACAAAACGACACTTTCCTTGATGCAAACGACGAGGTTCCATGTATGTATCTCTTTGCTTTGAAAATGATAAATACTCTGTGTCCAAAAACACAGGCATGGGACCGAACAACGGCTCTCTCTATTCAAAAAGATCCACACCACACGTGCAATAGTTGCTTATTTTTTAAAAAAGCTGAGCCAGTTGAGCTTGATCATATCAAAACCACCCACTTAATTTAACATCAATATTAGCTGTAATATAATCACTTAATTAACAACAACAAACTCCATAACCAACCACTATAGAGTAGCTTAAGCCTTATTATAGAAGGTTTTTGCTCCGAAATTCGAGCTTTAATTCTTCCATTCCGATTTGCTCAAGCTCTATGATGAGAGCAAAATCAAATGATTCAACAATTAAATAAGTTGTTGGTAAATTTTTATCATTGTTACGATAGTTAGAATTCGGTGAACTTTTTTTTTCTTTTTTTTACCGACACCACCAACATCTGACAAATTTGTATAGCTTACACAAATAATTTAATATAATTATTCAAAAATATTTAATTTTAATAATGTACCAATAATAAAATTCAATTTTAAAAAAGGGGTAAATTTATACAAAATTGGAAAAAACCAACAAAATAAATAAATAAATTATTATACATACAAACAATCATGTAATATGAATATTTTAGGTTTCCTTTCATTTTTTTATGTCATTTTTTATATGCTTTGTTTCATAGTACAACGCGTTTCCCTATATTTTCAATTTTTCACTATTTCAAAAAGTGGAAAAACCCAACCCAAAAGGCTTTAAAAATAATTTTAAAAAAAGAAAAAAAAATATTCTCCATGCCGTTATTATGACCGGGAAACCGATTCAGCCAATTTACCAATTTTCTCAACAAGTTCAGGTGACAGTTTCTTAGCCGGTTTCCTTTCCTTTTCAGGTCGAAAATCGAACCCCAATGCATCCGACACTTCTTCGGAGCTCCACCCTGCTTTTCGAAGCGAATCCGAGAACCGATCCGCTTTCAATAACAATGCGTCAAGCACTGCTTGATTATCCAACATAACCATTTCACCTTCGAAGAAACCAGATGCTGACACCTGTACAATCTCAGCTATATCTGTTTCACTCCACCCGCCTTCTCTCAAAACCGATCCGATTTGCTCTATGTACCCATCAACCCATTTAGGCATCTCGGATCTTGCTGGCATATCAAAAAACCGCTCCGGCGAAGATGATTCCGAAGAAGACGAAGCTGAGTTTCTCCTCCTCCGGTCAACGGCAGCGTCGCTCCAAAATTCCACCCATCTCGGTGTTCTTGACCCGGATGTAACACCCGTATCCAAACTCCTCCGCGAATAGTTCGTAGAAGACCCGGCAGATTTCTCACTAACTGATCTTTGCTTCTTTAAAATTACTGGGTCGGATTCGGAGCTCTGGAAGAGAGATTCACGGTCAAAAAAATCGGATAGATCCAACCCGCAACAAAAGATCCGATTCTCATCAACGAAAAAGATTGGGTTACCGGCTAAAGAAGGATGGCAAGGAATGTAACAATGGTTGAAAATAGGTATCAAAAGTGGAGCTCTTTTAAGCGCATTTCTCGCAACCCGTAACGCCTTTTCCGGGTCGGACGGTCTCGGGCCCCAAGATTTAGACCAGAGCGTATTGCGCGCAATTTGAAATGATATAGCAGCGATAGGAAGATCAAGAGAAGCACGGAGATGGAGCCGAGCACCTGCAGAGCGCCAATCAGGGAAACCGGGTCCAACGGGTAAACCCGCAGAAAGAATGGCCCGAAGATCAGGAGGGAAAGCGAAGCCGAACTCAGCTTCAGCACGAGCAAATTCAGCGTCGGACAAACCCGGTTGAACTTGGATACCGGAGTTACGTAAATGGGTTATCACTTTATCAGCTAAAGAAGAGAAGGAAACCAAACCATTACGAACAGGTGCAGTAGATGGAGCAGCGGCCCTGGCAGAGAGCCGTCGTAGACCGGCAACATGCGCCGGGTTCAGACCGGTCATTCTCCGGTCGACGTCGACCATTTTGATAAATTTCACTCTGTGATAAAAGGGTACGCTGTTTTGCGTCAAGCTTTGGAGGTTTTGAAAAGACGAAGAAGTAGAAGAATCAGAATTGAATGTGAAGTGAAAACAGAGGAAAGTGAAAGAAATTGTTTTCTGGTTTTTTCTTTTGCTTTGGAGCTTTTCGAGAGAGAGAAAGAGAGAGTAGAGGAGGGTATAGTGTAAAGAAAGTGTTGGTATTTATAGGTACTAAAGCGTGGAAGTGGAACCCAGTTGCAATATTTTGGTAACTAGTTGGATTTTTAATGTTTAATTATTTTTTTTTAATTGATTTTACTTACTTTGTCTAATCTTGTTTGATATTTTTGCTGAATTTTTTTACATAAATAACTAAAATAATTTAAATATGTTTGATTTATTTTAAATAAAGATTTAATTTTTATTAAAAAATAATTTTTATTTAATACTCTTATTATTCAGTAATTATAACGGTTTCTATTAATTCAAAATTTAAAATTTCTCTCAATACATATTTTTTTATCATAAATAAAATTGGAATTCCAAACTTTAAAATATTAAAATTCTTTATTATTTAAACCAATAAATATTATTTATTTTTTATTAATAAAAAAGTTAAATAGTCCTCTTCAAAAAAAAAGTTAAATAGTCTAAATATTTGATAAATTTCCTTTAAATTAAAAAAAATTATCACAACAAATTTTAAATTAAATATTTTATGATATTCTTGAAAAATAACTATTGAACAGCTTTTTGACTGATTTATTAACTAGATATTGTTTAACATATATAATTAAAATTTTATTTTTATTAAAATTTATTTTGTAATGTATCAGATAAAAAAAGGGGAGTACAAGGAATAATGCATTTTCCCGGAAAAATTATTAGGTGGTCAAGGAGGTGAAATGGAGAGAGAGAGAGAGAGAGAGAGAGAGAGAGAGAGAGAGAGAGAGAGGAGGAGTGGAACAACGGCTCCTTAAAGGGGAAAAAGTATGGTAATTGGGTAGTGATTATGTTGGGGATGTGAGATTAATTTGTTGTTTTCCTGGTAATTAACGGGCATTTCAGCATTGAATTATCTTCACCCTTTTTACACTCACTATTAATTGATTTTTTTTGTCAATCATTTAATTCTCCACCACAGGAGGGGAGAGTAGAAGGAATAGTTATGAGAACGACTATTATTGTCTTATTAGTAATTAACTATATAATAAGTTGTAATTACTGTTTAACTTTTTGATTATATGCTTTTTTAATTTGCTTGTGGCATGAACCATCTATGGCCCATAAGGAAATTATGTAATTTTGTTGACAGGATGATATTTGATAAAGCTAAGCATATAATCATATCATTGCACATTGTTGTATATATGCTAGTTGATCACTTTCTGATTTTTTTTCTGGGTTAATAATGTTATGAGTTAATTATCTTTTGCCGTTTGATAGATTTTTCGTTAAAAATTTACAATATCCATGCTAACTTTGTTTTTATTTATTGGAGTTTTAACAATTTTAACTTAAAAACTTTATAAACTTTTTTATGTATAAATCACTTGTTAATATTTTGCTAAGATTCACAATGCTTTGGTTTAATGGCCAAAATCTTAGACATGAATATTTGTGAGGTCTCGAGTTTGAGACCTCGTACCCCAAATTGATGTTACTCTCTTCTTTGAATGTATGATAAAAAATATATATATTTAGTCGAGATTTTATCTAATAGACTAATCTCCTCCAAGGTATTATATAGATTCAAGTTTAAATTCTCTCTTTTTCCTTTCTCATTTTCACTAAATTCAAAAAAAATTTAAATATATTCTCAGGCCTTAAAAATTGCATCAATCTATTAAAAAATGTAAAAATCTATTTATAATTTATAAAAAATATATTTTCATCAATAATTAACAATTATGATCTCTATAAAAATCTTAACAAGCAATATACTGTAAAAAAAAAAAAACACATGTAAATTTCTATGTTGGTATGAAAGACTTTGCAAAAATAATCTTAAAATCTGAACTTTACTATTATAATTCTTTGCTAATTAAGCTAAAGTTTTCTCTTTTCATTTTTTATTATTAATTTTAGTCTCTTGTTTGGGCAAGAGCACTTTTGCAATAACATTAAAAATAAGAAGAAAAGTCATTGATATTAACACAAGAAGATTAGCAAAAGATAGCATTCCTTTACACTCCTGTTTTCGGTGCCCAATTATGCTTTGCAATGAATTAGGGTACAAAAGCATGCATGGTGCATTAATCACACATAACACTTTTATGGCTCATCTTTTTATTCTTTTGGGTGAAGAAAACAATTGTTTTTCCCTAAATAAAATGGTTAGTTAGTTAGTATTGTAATTTTTTCGGCCAGTACGTAAATGATAACTTATTTTTAAAAGCATTCTGAAGCATATGATTTGAATTCTGTCACCGTCATTTAAAAAAATGAATAATTTATATTTTTTTCTTGTATTTTTATTATTTTTTGGCTTTTACCTCTGCATTTTTATTTACATGAATTTAGTCTCTACACATTTATTAGTCATACATTTAGTCCCTACACTTTTATTTTGTCATACATGGGGTTCTTAATTTAAAATTAATACACTTTTATGTTGCTATACATTGGATCCTTAAAGAATCCAATTTATAAAAAAATAAAAATATAGGGACTAAATCCATGTAAATAAAAGTACAATGATAAAAGTCAGAAAATAATAAAAGTATAGGGAAAAAAATATGAATTATTCTTTTAAAAAATGGGAAGGACTACCATATTGTAAAGTCCATCAATATCTAAATCATATGATATATCTATTAAAAAAAATAAACCGAGTAGAGTTGAATCCCCGACATTATAAAAATATTTTTAATATAAATGTCATTGCACTAATGTAGGTGCAGATAGAAAACAATTTGTTAGTTTATCAATTTGTTATGGATTAGTTTATCAATTTGTTATGGATATTAACTAAATAATGTTCAACTAAGCTTTAGCAAATTTAATTAAAAAGGGCGTATTATTTATAATTGTTCCATGAACATGTGAGTGCATTTATTTTGGTGGATTTGATGCCAAAAATTAGAAAAGCTTGGCTTCACTCACCTTTATATGTAAACTTAATTGATTCACGAGCTAATCACCTCCAATTAATCTTTCCTTAAAGTGAACTTATGGTTGAGAAGTTGCAACTTCAACTACATTTGTTTCTCTATTAAATAATAGAGCATAGCTCCAAAAATTATTTGGAACTTATATATAGTTGTCAATAATAATTTTTTCTTTCAAGTTTCTACTTTATAAAAGTTGAATGAACAATGTGCTTATATTGAATGTGCCGTACTTAATACATTAATTAAATGTCCTTATTTCGACTAATAAAACTATATATTAAATGTATAGCACTGATTATATATATTGAAAAAAAAAAAGAATTGAACTTATAATTTTTATTGTCTCACAAAATACGATGTTGTATGTGTTAAATCTAGTTATACTATATTATCTATTAATTGAATATAATACATGCATTCTACATTGGTAAGTTACATTGATGATGTTTTTTTTGAAATTTTTTTGTATATTTTTAATCATTTATGATATATATTTCAATTATTTTATATTTGACTTGTACAAATAAGATATATATTTATCAACAACTATTGAAATTAATTGATAGAATCAGTTTTCATTTAAACATCTTGAATTTAAATTATAGCAGATGCAGTTATTTTAAATTAATTGTTGAAATATTTTTATTGTCTTTATAATCTTGTTCGTTTCAATGAGTTTTTAATATTGGATACCATAGATCTAAAAATAATATATATATATGTGTGTGTGTGTTATAAATCTAACAAGATGCATTTAGAGTAGATAATTTTTTTTTTTCAATGGTGCTGAATTAATATGTCTAAATGTCAAATTAGTTCTTAAAAAAATAATATAGGTAAATAAACGGACAAGATCAACGTTTAGTTGTTGGATTAAAGAAGGTTAAAATACAAATGGGAAAGACATTAAAAAAAATTCAAAAGATTAAATACAAAAGAAGATGGCCGGCCCCATCATCCATTGTAGGATTGATGAAGACAGGATCGGCTGTTCAGGAGCCAACCCCTAATCTTTGGAAGCTAATCTAACGGCCGGCAGTTGGATTTTAACATCACTTATATATATATATATATATATATATATATATGCCGCTGGATTAATTCACACTTCTCGTGACCGTTACCGCTGCATCATGCAAGCTCCCATACATGTATAGTTGAGTATTATTAATAATTGGAATGACCCATATTTTTTTTTGTACTTTTATTGTTTTCTAAATTTTATCCGTGCTCTTTTATTTACATAAACTTAATTTTTACACTTTTATTATTCATATATTAAATTCTTACACTTTTATTTTACCATATATTAGGTTCCTAATTTAAAATTAATATATTTTTATTTTGTTATATATTGAATCTTTAAAAAATTTAATTCGTAAAAAAAAATAAAAATTAAATTCATATAAATAAAAGTGTAAAGGTAAAAATTAGAAAATAATAAAAGTATAAAAAAATATAAATTATTTATTCCTTAATAATTTTACCATTATATGATCCCAAGTTAGAGTCCACTAAATTTCAATTAATAAAAAATATTTGTCCAACAAGAAAAAATAGTTTAGTAATATAATTTTAAAAATATTTTACTGAGTGGACTATCACATTACACAGATTGATACAATCAATAAATTCATTAGAGACCATTTACAGTAAATTTATTATTTTTTAATTAATAAAAAATACTTAAATTGAATTTTTTTGAACAACAATAGAATTTCATTCATAGAAGGAGAATTACAAGAGATATACAACAGTATATCATTGAACATCAACAATATATCATTGAACATCAACAGTATAACATTCAGATCTTCTAAAGGCTAAAAATAAACAAGAAAATACATAGCTCAACAATACAAACTAGATGCAGTACATCTATAAACCTTGAGTGTGCTCAGATTCATAAGGGAACACATAGTTTAGCTCCTATATCAGAAGAGGGAGAGGTACCTAAAGTTGGAAAACACATCATCAAATTTAAATATTGGGTATATATGGATCTTTGAAAATTCTCCTTGGATTATAAAATTGTCGATGAAGCCACAAACACCAAAATATTATAGATGGAGGTAAACCCCACACATATAAATAAACTATCTAAAACCAAAAAATTATTTATAAATTGGGTTAAAACCCACATTGATTTGAGATATAAGCTCAAATCATGTAGATCTAGTATTAATAATATAGAATATTAAGTTTTTTGGGTGATTTTTGGTCAAAAAAACTCAAGAACAGTATGAAAATGAGGAAAACGTAGAGGTTGAAAAAGAAGGGACGGAGGAGATAGGTTGGAGTCACTTAAATTGGAATTTGATAAATGTTTTAAAGTGTATTTGAATGTTATGTATTGACTTACTAATCACATTAAGGATATATTAAAAATGTAATAAAATCAATCCCAATATTTGTAAGTTCATCCCATACGTAGAGTTGATAAATCACCTCATAATTGGATTTATATTTGTCATCTCAAAGTGGAATTGAATTAGAAGAAAATGTTATATACTTCATACGAATGTGTGTTGGTTAAAGAAGAACATTCCATTTTTGGTATGCAACTAACAAACACTACTTTCACCTTCTTCTTTGCCATTATTTTCCCTCTTGCATATAATGTTGCAAAATTCTCCTGTCTAATGGGAATTATATATTAATCATTGCATGGGGTCACACATCATAAAATTATTTGGCCTATTAATCATTAAAATGACTTCACAAAGCAATTTCTAGTTCTAGCTATATGCATAGCTTTGTAGTTTTTTCTTCATTGGAGGTATTAATTGCCATTAGCATTCATCAAGAATTAAATTAAAATTTTTATTGAGAAAAATAAAAAGTTATCTATTAGTCAATTATATTTGACTCAAATGAAATTAAAATTATCCTCACAACTATAATAAAAATGTAAAAAAGATTAATTCCTCTTTTTTCTTTTTCCTCTTACTAAAATGATTTTAAAGGTGATTTAGAAGGTGTTTGGTATAACTGTTGGAGGGAAGCTGATAGTTGTTTAGTTTCCAACAACTATAAAATAGTGTTTGGTTAATAATTTAAAATGGTAGTTGTTAGCTGTTGGGATACCTATCAGCTCCTTTTCATATCTGCTCCAATTTGGAGCTTTTCATGAACAGTTTCCATAAATTTAAATATAATTATTTAATTTTTCCTATTTATTTAAATGTCTATATCTATCTAAATTAAATATATTTTTATATATTAATTTTTTTCCTTTCATACCTTTTTAGTTAATTTTTATTTATTTCTTTTGTTGATTAATTTTTTTGAACAATTGATTTAAAGATGTACAAATATACTATATGCCTTTTTTAATATAATAATAATAATAATAACAATAATAATAAATATATTACTATATAATTTATTATATTTAATTACATAATTTTTAGTATTTAAAATTATAAATATAAAATATTTTTTGAAATTAATATGTATAGTTGAATACAATTGAACATATAAATAATTAAATAACAATAAATGTAAAATTTAAACAACTTAATTAATATCTATAATA
>CATIWM010653137.1:0-29615 GCA_949671775.1 Mallotus repandus
ATGAACACAAGACTAAAAGAAGTTGGTATTCCGTATCCAGAACTCCTGGTTGTGGTGCTAGCTTGTATTAGAGAATCGAGTTACCACCACTTTCGATTTGTCCCAATTATTACCCTGGGTGGTGACTCCTCATCTCCACGCCATGTCTTTGTGATAGTGGTTAGTGTGTTCCCTAGAGCCCTAAGCTCAAACAGTGTTGCGGTTGCAATAAACTTGGGCGCGCGCTAAACACCGCCGTCTACAACAACCTCCACAACCAAGCCTATATTGAGAAGTTTTTGTCAAATACTACTACGACGGTAATGAAACGGGTCTTATTCCTAATACAAAAGCTCAATCTATTTTGAATGCTAAAATCTTGCAACTAGGAAGGGATGAATGATTTCAACTTTATTTTTTGGCTTTATCCCACCCTATATAATTACATTATTACCTCTTGGATAACAAAATAAAAATACTTTACACTATCCATTTGAATGTAGTTTTAAGATTAGTTAGCCAAAAGTCTTGTTTTAGTTCTTGACTTGTATGCTTATGCTCCCAACAGTTCAGTTCCTATTCAACCTCACTTTGTTCATCATGATTTTTAGAAGATCGTGTCTTTTATTTCTTATTTCCATGGTCAAAATGTTAATATTACCAATTTGATTGTTTTGTTAAATAGTGAAGTCAAGTTTTAGAGTCTCTTATTTGGTGTGCCTGTTGAGGAAAAAAATGCACAAAACTTGACTTCACTATTTCATAAAACAACCAAATTGTTAATGTTAAATGTACCCAATAAATATTTGACCATGGAAATAAGAAATAAAAAGACACTAGATCTTTTATGATCTTCTCAAAATCTTTAAGAAGAAAGTAAGTATGAATAAAAATTAAATTATTAGGAGTAGAAGGAAAAGTATACTAAGTTAAGAACTAAAATATGGCTTTTGAATATTCATGACAATAATAGTAGATTTCTTAGATATAGAAGAAATATCACTGTGCATTTGTCACATGGAGGTCAAAAGGTATATGCATTAAATATTAGCCTTTTATGAATTGCTTTATTTTTACATTTTTTATATACATTGAAAGGTCAAGAGATCAAGAAGTCGTACATAGTTAAACATAAATAGTCACTTCAACTACCACTATTGTTATTAGAGTCACTCTAACTACCCATGTTCAAAACTATGTACTTGGATTATAGTTTATTCTGCTTCTCCACACCCATATTTTTATTTTTTTCTATGTAGACTTAATGTTTTGTTTCTTTTTTTCCATTCCTAAGCTACTTCAACTCTGGTAATTCTTCCTCATTCATAAGAGAGCTATGATAATATCTAGCAGAGGACAAGGAAGTGGAGCTGCACCTCCTCAACAACCAAGCATATATTAAGAAGTTTTTGTCAAATTCAACTACGATGGTAATGAAACAGGTGTTATTACTAATACATATACTCAATGTCTTCTAGATGCTAACTCCTTGCAACTAGGAAGGGATGAAAGATTTTAACATTTTTTTTTCACTTGATACCACCCCACATAATTACATTGTTTCCTCTTTGGTAACAAAATAAAAATGTTTTACACTAACCATTTGATTGTAGTTTTAAGATTACTTAGCCAAAAACCCTATTTTTGTTCTTGACATATATATCTCTACTCGCAATAATTCAAGTCTTATTCAACCTCAGTTTGTTCATTGAGATTTTTAGAAGATGGTCCTTTATTTCTTATTTCCATAGTCAAAACTTTAATATTAACAATTAGATTGTTTTCTCATAGAGTGAAGTCAAGTTTTGGAGTCTGTTATTCAATGAGCCTATTGAGGTCAAAAAAATACGCAAAACTTGACTTCACTATTTCATAAATTAACCAACTTGTTACTGCCAAATGTACCCAGTAAAGATTTGACCATGGACATAACAAAATAAAAAGCACTAGATCTTTTATGATCTTCTAAAAAACTGGATATTCCACAATGTCTCGATTATTCACGGAAGGTGAGAAGGAGATGGGTCTAAAATCTTTGGGGTTGCTTTAGCCATGAAGAAAGTAAGTTAAAAAAAATTAAATAATTAGGAATAGAAGGAAAAGTAAATAGAGTTAATAACTAAAACGTGGCTTTTGAATGTTCATGACAATAATAGTAGACTTCTCAGATATAGTAGAAATATCGTTGTGCATTTGTCACCTAGAGGTCAGAAGTTATATGCATTAAATATTAGCCTTTTATGAATTGCTTTATTTTTACATTTTTTTATTTACAACTAAAGTCTAAGAGATTAAGAAGGCGTACATAGTTGAACATAAATAGGCACTTCAACTACCACTATTGTTGGTAGAGTCACTCTAATTACCCCTATTTAACAACTAAGTACTTGGATTATAATTTATTCTGCTTCTCCACAGTTAGATTTTTATTTTTTTTTCTATGTAGACTTTACTTTCTTTTTTTTTTTCAATTGTTGAGCTACTACAACTTTGGTACATCTTCCTCATTCAAAAGTGAGCTATGAAAATATCGAGCAGAGGACAAGTGAGCTATGACAATATTGAGAAATTTTTGTCAAATACAACTATAATGGTAAGGTAATGGGTGTTATTACTAATACATAAACTCAATTTGTTTTGGACCATAACACCTTGCAATTGGAAAGGGATGAAAGATTTCCACATTATTTTTTCGCTTGATCCCACCCCACATAATTACATTGTTACCTCTTTGATAATAAAATAAAAATGTTTCACACTAACCTTTTGAATGTAGTTTTAAGATTAGTTAGCCAAAAGACCTGTTTTAGTTCTTGACTTGTATATTTCTACTCCCAATAATTCAGTTGTTATTCAACCTCATTTTGTTCATCAAGATTTTTAGAAGCTTGTGTCTTTTATTTCTTATTTCCATAGTCAAAACTTTAATATTAACAATTTGATTGTTTTGTGAAATAGCGACATCAAGTTTTAGAGTCACTTATTCGATGAGCCTACTGAGGTAAATAAAAACACAAAATATGACTTAACAATTTCAAAAAACAACCAAATTGTTAATGTCAAATACACCTAATGAAGATTTGACCATGGAAATAGAAATAAAAGACGCTAGATCATTTATGATCTTCCTAAAACCTTCATGAAGAAGGTAAGTTTGATTAACAACTAAATTATTGGGAGTACAAGGAAAAGTATACAAAGTTAAGAATAAAATCATGGCTTTTGAATGTTTATGATAATAATAGTAGACTTCTAGATATTGTAGAAATATCATTGTCCATTTGTCACTTGGAGTTCAGAAGGTATATGCATTAAATATTATCCTTTTATGAATTGCTTTATTTTTACATTTTTTTTATTTACATCTAAAGGCAAGAGATCAAGAAGTCCTACATTGTTGAACATAAATTGGCACTTCAACTACCACTATTATTATTAGAGTTACTCTAGCTACCCCTATTCAACAACCAAGTACTTGGATTATAATTTATGCTACTTCTCCACACTCAGCCTTTCACTTTCTTCTATATAGACTTTACTTTTTGTTTCTTTTTCTTCCTTTCTTATGCTACTTCACCTCTAGTACTTTTTCCTCATTCACAAGTAAGCTATGACAACATCCAATAGAGGACAAGGAAGTGGAACTACACCATCCCCACAACCATGACTATATAGAGAAGTTTTTGTCAAATACAACTACGGTGGTATTGAAACGGGCGTTCTTACTAATATACGAACTCAATGTGTCTTGGACGCTAAAACCATGCAACTAGAAAGGGATGAAAGATTTCAACATCATTTTTTAACTTGATCCCACCCGACATAATCTCATTGTTACCTCTTGGATAATAAAATAAAAAATGCTTTACAATAACCTTTTGAATGTAGTTTTAAGATTAGTTAGCCAAAAGCCCTGTTTTAGTTCTTGACTTGTATAAATCTACTCTTAACAATTCAGTTCCTATTCAACATCACTTCATTCATCAAGATTTTTAGAACATTGTGCCTTTTAATTCTTATTTCCATAGTTAAAACTTTATTATTAACAATTTGATTATTTTATCAAATAGTGAAGTCAAGTTTTGGAGTCTCTTATCCAATGTTCCTACTAAGGTAAAAAAAATACATAAAATTTGACTTCACTATTTCACAAAACATTCAAATTTTTAATGTCAAATGTACCGAGTAAAGATTTGACTATGGACATAGGAAATAAAAGACAATAGAACTTTTATGATCTTCTCAAAATCTTTATGAAGAAAGTAAGTACGAATAAAAATTAAATTATTGGGAGTAGAAGGAAAAGTACACTGAGTTAAGAACTAAAAAATGAATTTTGAATGTTCATGACAATAATAGTAGACTTCTTAGATTCGTTGTGCATTTGTCACTGGAGGTCAAAAGGTATATGCATTAAATATTAGCCTTTTATTAATTGCCATATTCTTTACATATTTTATTTACATCTAAAGGACAAAAGATCAAGAAGTCGTGCATAGTTGAACATAAATACGCACTTCAACTACAACTATTATTATTAGAGTCACTCTAACTACCCCTATTCAACAACTAAGTACTTGGATTATAATTTATTCTACATTTCCACACATAGATTTTTTTTTTCTATGTAGACTTTACTTTCTGTTTCTTTTTTTCCTTTCCTAAGCTACTTCACCTCTAGTACTTCTTCCTCATTCACAAGTGATCTGTGGCAATATCTAGTAGAGAACAAGGAAGTGGAGCTGCACCACCTCCACAATCGAGCATATATTGGGAAGTTTTTGTCAACTACAACTACAATGGTAATGAAACATGTGTTATTACTAACAAACAAACTTAATGTGTTTTTGACACTAAAACTTTGTAACTAGGAAGGGATGAAAGATTTCAACATTATTTTATTACTTTATCCCACCCCACATAATTACATTGTTACCTCTTGGGTAATAAAATAAAAATGCTTTACACTAACCATTTGAATGTAGTTTTAAGATTAGTTAGCCAAAAGCCATGTTTTAGTTCATGACTTGTATACTTCTTCTCCCAACAGTTCAGTTTCTATTCAACCTCACTTTGTTCATCAAGATTTTGAGAAGATCGTGACTTTTACTTTTTATTTCCATAGTCAAAACTTTATTATTAACAATTTGATTGTTTTTTCAAATAGTGAAGGCAAGTTTTGGAGTCTCTTATTTGATGTGCCTACTGAAGTAAAAAAAATACACAAACATGACTTCACTATTTCACAAAACAACCAAATTTTTAATCTCAAATATACCCGATGAAGATTTGACCGTGGACATGGAAATAAAAGACACTAGATCATTTACGATCTTCCTAAAACCTTCATGAAGAAGGTAAGTTCGATTAAAAATTAAATTATTGGGAGTAAAAGGAAAAGTATACAGAGTTAAGAACAAAATCATGGATTTTGAACATTCATGACAATAATAGTAGGCTTCTAGATATTGTAGAAATATCGTTGTCCATTTGTCACTTTGAGGTCAAAAATTATATGCATTAAATATTATCCTTTTATGAATTGCTTTATTTTCACTTGTTTTACATCTAAAGGCAAGAGATGATGAGGTCATACATAGTTAAACATAAATTGGCACTTCAAGTACCACTATTATTATTAGAGTTACTCCAGCTACCCTAATTCAATAACTAAGTACTTGGATTATAATTTATTGTACTTCTCCACACTCAGCTTTTTACCTTTTTCTATGTAGACTTTACTTTCTGTATCATTTTTTTTCTTTCTTGAGCAACTTCACCTCTGGTACTTCTTCCTTATTCACAAATATCCAACAAAGGACAAGCAAGTGGAGCTGCACCACCCCCACAACCATGACTATATTGAGAAGTTTTTGTCAAATACAACTACGATGGTATTGAAACGGGCATTATTACTAATATACAAACTCAATGTGTTTTGGATGCTAAAACCTTGTAACTAGAAAAGGATGAAAGATTTCAACATTAATTTTTGACTTGATCCCACCCCACATAATTGCATTGTTACCTCTTGGATAACAAAATAAAAATGCTTTACACTAACCTTTTGAATGTAGTTTTAACATTAGTTTTCCAAAAGCCCTGTTTTAGTTCTTGACTTGTATACATCTACTCTTAACAATTCAATTCCTATTCAACCTTACTTTATTCGTCAAGACTTTTAGAACATTGTGTCTTTTAATTCTTATTTTCGTTGTCAAAACTTTATTATTAATAATTTAAGTGTTTGTCAAATAGTGAAGTTAAGTTTTGGAGTCTTTTATTCGATTTTCCTACTAAGGTAAAAAAAATACAGAAAATTTGACTTCACTATTTCACAAAAGAGCCAAATTATTAGTGTCAAATGTACCTAGTAAAGATTTGACCATGGATATAGCAAATAAAAGACACTATAACTTTTATGATCTTCTCAAAATCTTTATAAAGAAAGTATGTACGAATAAAAATTAAATTATTGGGAGTAGAAGGAAAAGTATACTGAGTTAAGAACTAAAAAATGAATTTTGCATTTTCATGACAATAATAGTAGACTTCTTAGATATAGTAGAAATATCGTTGTGCATTTGTCACCTTGAGGTTAAAATGTATATGCATTAAATATTAGCCTTTTATTAATTGCTTTATTTTTTATATTGTTTTTACATTTAAAAGCCAAAAGATTAAGAAGTCATGCATAGTTGAACATAAATACGCACTTCAACTACAACTATTGTTAATAGAGTCACTCCAACTACCCCTATTCAACAACTAAGTACATGGATTATAATTTATTCTACTTCTCCACACTTTGATTTTTATTTTTTTTCTTTGTAGACTTTACTTTTTGTTTCTTTTTTTTCCTTTCCTGAGCTACTTCACCTCTAGTACGTCTTCCTCATTCACAAGTGAGCTATGGTAATATCCAACAAAGCACAAGGAAGTTGAGTTGCAGCACCTCCACAACTGAGCATATATTGAGAAGTTTTTGTCAACTACAATTATAATGGTAATGAAACATGTGTTATTACTAATAAACAAACTTAATGCATTTTGGATGCTAAAATTTTGCAACTAGGAAAGGATGAAAGATTTCAACATTATTTTATTACTTTATCCCAACCCACATAATTACATTGTTACCTCTTGGATAATAAAAAAATGCTTTGCACTAACCATTTGAATGTAGTTTTAAGATTAGTTAGCCAAAAGCCATGTTTTAGTTCTTGACTTGTATACTTCTACTCCCAACAGTTCAGTTCCTATTCAACCTCACTTTGTTCATGAAGATTTTTAGAAGATCGTGACTTTTATTTCTTATTTCCATAGTCAAAACTTTAATATTAACAATTTGATTGTTTTGTCTAATAATGAAGGCGAGTTTTGGAGTCTCTTATTCGATGTGCCTACTGAGGTAAAAAATATACACAAAACCTGACTTCACTATTTAACAAAACAACTAAATTGTTAATGTCAAATGTACCCGGTAAGGATTTAACCATGGATATAAGAAACAGAAGACACTAGTTCTTTTATTATCTTCTCAAAATTATTATGAAGAAAGTAAGATTGAATAAAAACTAAATTATTGGGAGTAGAAAGAAAAGTATATTGAGTTAAGAATTAAAACATGGCTTTTGAATGTTCATGACAATAATAGTAGAATTCTTAGATATAGTAGAAATATTGTTGTGCATTTGTCACCCGATGGTCAGATGGTATATGTATTAAATATTAGTCATTTATGAATTGCTTAATTTTTACATTTTTTTTATTTACATCTAAAGGCCTAGAGATCAAGAAGTCGTACATAGTTGAACGTAAATAGGCACTTGAACTACCACTATTACTATTAGAGTCACTCTAATTACCCCTATTCAATAACTAAGTACTTGGATTATAATTTATTCTACTTCTCCACACTCAACTTTTTATTTTTTTTCTACATGGACTTTACTTTATGTTTCCCTTTTTTTTCCTTTCTTGAGCTGCCTCACTTTTAGTACTTCTTCCTCATTCACAAGTGAGCTATGACAATATCCTATAGGGGCCAAGGAAGTGGAGCTGCACCACTTCCACAACCAAGCCTATATTAAGAGGTTTTTGTAAAATACATCTACGATGGTAATGAAACATGCGTTATTACTAATACACAAATTCAATGTGTTTTGGACACTAACAGCTTGCAACTAGGAAGGGATGAAAGATTTCAGCATTATTTTTTTGCTTCATCTCTCTCCACAAAATTACATTGTTACCTATTGGATAGAATATTTTTTTACACTAGCCATTTGAATGTAGTTTTAAGATTAGTTGCCCAAAGCCATGTTTTAGTTCTTGACTTATGTACTTCTACTCCCAACAATTCAGTTCCTATCCAACCTCACTTTATTCATCAAGATTTTTAAAAGATCGTGTCTTTTATTTCTTTTATCCATAGTAAAAAATTTAATATTAGTAATTTGATTATTTTGTCAAATAGTGATGTCAAGTTTTGGAGTCTATTATTTGATGAGCCTACTGAGGTCAAGGAAATATAAAAAACTTGACTTCACTACTTCACAAAATGACCAAAGTGTTAATGTCAAATGTACCAAGTAAATTTTTGACCATGGACATAAGAAATAAAAGACGCTAGATCTTTTAAATGCTCATGAAGAAAGTACGTTGGAATAAAAACTAAATTAGTGGGTGTAGAAGGAAAAGTATACTGAGTTAAGAACTAAAACGTGGCTTTTAAATGTTCATGACAATAATAGTAGACTTCTTAGATATAGTAGAAATATTGTTGTGCATTTGTCACCTGAAGGTTAGAAGGTATATGCATTAAAATATTAGTAATTTTTTACTTACTTTATTTTCACATTTTTTTTATTTACATCTAAAGGCCAAGAGATCAAGAATTCATAGATAGTTGAACATAAATAGGCACTACAACTACCGCTATTATTATTAGTCACTCCAACTACCCCTATTCAACAACTTAGTCTTTTATTTTTTTTCTAAGTACTTGGTTTATAATTTATTCTAGTTCTCAAAACTTAGTCTTTTATTTTTTTTCTATGTATACTTTACTTTCTGTTTCTTTTTTTTCCTTACTTAAGCTACTTAACCTCGGGTACTTCTTCCTCATTCAGAAGTGAGCTTTGACAGTATCTAGCAGAGGCCAAGGAACAGGAGCTGTACCACCTCCAGAACCAAGCCTATATCGAGAAGTTTTTGTCAAACACATCCACAATGGTAATGAAATGGGTTTTATTACTAATAAACACACTCAATGTTTTTTGGATGCTAACACCTTGCAATTAGGAAGGGATAAAAGATTTCAACATTATTTTTTTGCTTGATCCCACCCCACATAATGACATTGTTACCACTTGGATAACAAAATAAAAATGTTTTACACCAGCTATTTGAATGTAGTTTTAAGATTAGTTAGCCAAAAGCCTAATTTTACTTCTTGAGTTGTATATTTGCACTCCCAAAAATTCAGTTCCTATTCAACCTCACTTTATTCATCAAGATTTTTAGAAGATCGTGTCTTTTATTTCTTATTTCCTTAGTAAAAACTTTAATATTAACAATTTGATTGTTTTTTCAAATTGTGAAGTCAAGTTTTGAAATCTTTTATTCGATGAGCTTACCGAGGTTAAAAAAATACACAAAACTTCACTTTACTATTTCACAAAACAACCAAATTATTAATGTCAAATGTACCCAGTAAAGATTTGACCATGGACATAAAAAATAAAAGACACTAGATCTTTTATGATCTTCTCAAATCTTGATGAAGAAAGTAAGTTCGAATAAAAACTAAATTATTGGGAGTATAAGGAAAAGTACACTAAGTTAAGAACTAAAACATGGCTTTTGAATGTTCATGACAATAATAGTAGACTTCTTAGACATCTTAAAAATATCATTGCGCATGTGTCACCTAGAGGTCAGAAAGTATATGCATTAAATATTAGCCTTTTATGAATTACTTCTTGTTACATTTTTTTATTTACATCTAAAAACTATAACTATTGTTATTAGAGTCACTAAAACTACTTTATTCAACAACTAAGTACTTGGACTGTAATTTATTCTACCTCTCTGCAGTCAGCTTTTTATTTTTTTTCTATGTAGACTTTACCCTTTGTTTCTTTTTTTACCTTTCCTTAGCTACTTCACCTCTAGTACTTCTTCCCCACTCACACATGAGCTATGACAATATCCAGCAAAGGACAAGGAAGTTGAGTAGCACCACCTCCACAATAAAGCCTATATTGAGAAGTTTTTGTAAATTACAACTACGATGGTAATGAAACGGGTGTTATTACTAATACACAAACTCAATGTGTTTTGGACGCTAATACCTTGCAACTATGAAGGGACCAAAGATTTCAACATTATTTTCTTGCTTCATCCCACCCCACATATTTACATTGTCACCTCTTGGATAACAAAATAAAAATGCTTTACACCAACCATTTGAATATAGTCTCAAGATTAGTTAGCGAAAAGCCTTGCTTTAGTTCTTGACTTGTATACTTCTGCTCGTAACAATTCAATTCTTATTCAACCTCATTTTGTTCATCAAAATGTTTAGAAGATCATGTCTTTTATTTCTTGTTTCCATAGTCAAAACTTTAATGTTAACAATTTGATTTTTTTGTGAAATAGTGAAGTTAGGATTTTGGAGTCTCTTATTCAATGAGCCTACTGAGGTTAAAAAATGCTTAAAACTTGACTTGATTATTTCACAAAACAACCAAATTGTTAATATCAAATGTACCTAGTGATGATTTGACCATGGACATAAGAAATAAAAGACACTATATGTTTTATGATCTTCTCAAAATCTTCATGAAGAAAGTAAGTTCGAATAAAAACTATATTATTGGGAGTGCAAGGAAAACTATATTGAGTTAAGAACTAAAATATGACTTTTGAATGTTCATGACAATAATAATAGACTTCTTAAATATAGTAGAAATATTATTATGCATTTATCACTTGGAGGTCAGAAGGTATATGCATTAAATATTAGTTTTTTATTGATTGCTTTATTTTTGCATTTTTTTTACTTATATCTAAAGGCCAAGAGATCAAGAAGTCGCACATAAATAGTTTTTTACTTTACATAAATAGGAACTTTAACTACCACTATTGTTATTAGAGTCACTCCAACTACCCCTATTCAACAACTAAGTACTTGGATTATAATTTATTCTACTTCTTGACACTGAGCTTTTTATTTTTTTTTCAATGTAGACTTTACTTTATTTTTCTTTTTTTCCCTTTCCTAAGCTACTTTACCTCTAGTACTTCTTCCTTATTCACAAGTGAGCTATGACAATATACAACAGACGACAAGGAAGTGGAGCTACACCACCTCCATAACCAAGCCTATATTGAGAAGTTTTTGTCAAATATAACTACGATGGTAATGAAATTGGTGCTATTACTAATACACAAACTCAATGTGTATTGGATGCTAACACCTTGCAACTAATAAGGGATGAAACATTTAAATGTTATTTTTTCTCTTGATCCCACCCCACATAATCACATTGTTACCTCTTGGATAACAAAATAAAAATTTTTTACACCAACCATTTGAATGTAGTTTTAAGATTAGTTAGCGAAAAGCCCTGTTTGAGTTCATGAGTAGTATACTTCTACTCCCAACAATTCAGTTCCTATTCAACCACACTTTGTTCATCAAGATTTTTACAAGATCGTGTTTTTTTTCTTATTTCGATAGTCGAAACTTTACAAGTCAGGTTTTGGAGTCTCTTATACAATGAGCATATTGAGGTCAAAAAAATACACAAAACTTAACTTCACTATTTCACACAACCACTAAGTGAAGATTTGACCATGGACATAAGAAATAAAAGACACTTGATCTTTTAAGATCTTCTCAAAATCTTCATGAAAAGAGTAAGTTTGAATAAAAACTAAATTTTTGGGAGTAAAAGGAAATGTATAATGAGTTAAGAACTAAAACAAGCTATTGAATGTTAATGCCAATAATAGTAGACTTCTTAGATATAGTAGAAATATTGATGTGCATTTGTCACAAAGAGGTTAGAAGGTATATGCATTAAATATTAGCCTTTTTATGATGAAATGCTTTATTCTTACTTTTTTTTATTTACATCTAAAGGACAAGAGATCAATAAGTTGTACATAGTTCAACATAAATAGGCACTTCAACTACCACTATTATTATTAGAATCACTCTAACTACCCCTATTCAACAAATAAGTACTTGGATTATAATTTATTCTACTTCTCCACACGCAACTTTTTATTTTTTTATGTAGACTTTACTTTTTGTTTCTTTTTTTTCCTTTCCTGAGCTACTTCACCTCTGGTGCTTCTTCCTTATTTAGACATGAGCTATGACAATATCCCATAGAGGAAAAGGAAGTGGAGTTGCACCACCTCCACAACCATGCCTATATTGAGAAGTTTTTGAGAAATACAACTATGATAATAATGAAACGGGTGTTATTACTAGTACACAAACTCAATGTGTTTTGTACGCTAACACCTTGCAACTTGGCAGGGACGAAAGATTTCATCAGTATTTTTTTGCTTGATCCCACCCGACATAATGACATTGTTACCTCTTGGATAACAAAATAAATAAGTTCTACACCAACCATTTGAATGTAGTTTTAAGATTAGTTAGCCAAAAGCCCAGTTTTAGTCTTGACTTGTATACTTCCACTCCCAACAATTCAGTTCCCATTCAACCCCACTTTGTTCATGAAGATTTTGAGAAGATCCTATCTTTTATTTCTAATTTCCATAGCAAAAACTTTAATACTAATAATTTGATTTATTTGTCAAATAGTGAAGTTAAGTTTTGGAGTCTCTTATTCGATGAGGCTACTAAACTCAAAACAATACTCAAAACTTGACTTCACTATTCCATAAAACAACAAAATTATTAATGTCAAATGTGCCCAGTGAAGATTTGACCATGGATATAAGAAATAAAATACACTAGATCTTTTATGATCTTCTCAAAATCTTCATGAAGAAAGTAAGTTTGAATAAAAATTAAATTATTGGGAGTAGAAGGAAAAGTATATTGAGTTAAGAACTAAAACATGGCTTTTGAATGTTCATGACAATGATAGTAGACTTCTTAGATATAGTAGAAATATCATTGTGCAATTGTCAGTGGAGGTTAGAAGGTCTATCCACTAAAAATTAGCCTTTTATGAATTGCTTTATTTTTACAATTTTTTTTAATTTAATCTAAAGGCCAAGAGATCAGGAAGTCCTACAAAGTTGAACATAAATAGGCACTTCAACTACCACTATTATTGTTAGAGTCACTCGTATTATCCCTATTCAATAACTAAGTACTTGGATTATAATCTATTATAATTCTGCACGCTCAACTTTTTATTTTTTTCTATGTAGACTTTATTTTCTGTTTCTTTTTTTTTCCTGTCTTGACCTACTGCACCTCTAGTAATTCTTCCCCTTTAACATGGGAGCTATCATAATATCCAAGAAAGGACAATGAAATGGACCTGCACCACCTCCACAACCAATCCTATATTGAGAAGTTTTTTGTCAAATACAACTACGATGGTAATGAAACGGGTGTTATTACTAATACACAAACTCAATGTGTTTTGAACACTAACACCTTGCAACTAGGAAGGGATGAAAGATTTCGAAATTATTTTTTTGCTTGATCACACCCCATATAATTACATTGTTACGCCTTGGATAAAAAAGTAAAAATGTTTTACACCAACCATTTGAATGTGATTTTAAGATTGGTTAGCCAAAAGCCCTGTTTTAGTTCTTGACTTGTATACTTCTACTCACAACAATTCAGTGCCAATTCAACCTCACTTTAAGCATTAAGCTTTTTGGAAGATCATGTCTTTTATTTCTTATTTTCGTAGTCAAAACTTTAGTGTTAACAATTTGAATTTTTTGTCAAATAGTGAAGTCAAGTTTTGGAGTCTCTTATTCGATAAGCCTACTGATTTCAAAAAAATACGCAAAAATTGGCTTTGCAATTTCATAAAACAATCAAATTGTTAATGTCATATGTACCCAGTGAAGATTTGACCATGGACATAAGAGATAAAAGACACTAGATCTTTTATGATCTTCTCAAAATCTTCATGAAGAAATTAAGTTCGAATAAAATTAAATTATTGGGAGTAAAAGGAAAAGTGTATTGAGTTAAGAACAAAAACATGGCTTTTCAATGTTCATGACAATAATAGTAGACTTCTTAGATATAGTAGAAATATCATGGTGCAATTGTCACCTAGAGATTAGAAGGTCTATGCATTGAAAATTAGCCTTTTATGAATTTCTTTATTTTTACAATTTTTTTATTTACAAATAAAGGCCAAGAAATCAAGAAGTCATACATAGTTGTATATAAATAGGCAGTTCAACTACCACTATTGTTATTAGAGTCACTCCGACTACCCCTATTCAATAACTAAGCACTTGGATTATAATTTATTATGCTTCTCCACATTCAACTTTCTATTTTTTTCTATGTAGACTTTACTTTCTGTTTTTTTTCCTTTCCTAAGGTACTGTACCTCTAGTTCTTGTTCCTCATTAACATGGGAGCTATGACATTATCTAGTAGAGGACAAAAAATTGGAGCTGCACCACCTCTACAACCAAGCCCATATTGAGAAGTTTTTATCAAATACAACTACGATGGTAATGAAATGGGTGTTATTACTAATACACAAACTTAATATATTTTGGACGCTAACATCTTGCAACTAGCAAGGGATGAAAGATTTCAACATTATTTTTTTACTTTATCATACCCCACATAATTACATTGTTACCTCTTCGATTAAAAAATGATAAAGTTTTACACCAACCATTTGAATGTGATTTTAAGATTGGTTAGCCAAAAGCCTTGTTTTAGTTCTTGACATGCATACTTCTACTCACCACAATTCAGTTCCTTTTCAACCTGACTTCAATCATCAAGTTTTTTCGAAGATCTTGTCATTTATTTCTTATTTTTGTTATCAAAACTTTAATATTAAAAATGTGATTATTTTGTCAAGTAGTGAAGTCAAGTTTTGGAGTCTCTTATTTGATGAGCCTACTAAGGTAAAAAAAAAATACACAAAAGTTAATTTCACTATTTCACAAAACAACCAAATTATTAATGTTATATGTACGTAGTGAAGATTTGACGACGGACAGAAGAAATAAAAGACACTAGATCTTTTATGATATTCTCAAAATCTTCATGAAGAAAGTAGGTTCGAATAAAAATTAAATTATTGGGAGTAGAAGGAAAATAAGTTCGAATAAAAATTAAATTATTGGGAGTAGAAGGAAAAGTATACAGAGTTAACAACTAAAACATGGCTTTCGAATGTTCATGACAGTAATAGTAAACTTCTTTATAGTACAAATATCATTTTGTATTTGTTACCTAGAGGTTAGAAGGTATATACATTAAAAATTATCCTTTTATGAATTGCTTTATTTTTATATTTTTTTTATTTACATCTAAAGGCCAAGAGATCAAGAAGTTGTATATAATTGAATATAAGTAGGCACTTCAACCACCACTATTATTATTAGAGTCACTCTAACCACCCTTTTTCAACAACTAAGTACTTGGATTATAATTTATTCTACTTCTCCTCACTCAACTTTTTTTTTATATATAGACTTTACTTTCTGTATCTTTTTGTTCCTTTCTTGAGCTACTTCACCTCTGGTACTTCTTTCTCATTCATAAGTGAGCTATAAAAATATCTAGTAGAGGACAAGGAAGTGGAGGTACACCACCTCCAGAACCAAGCCTATATTGAGAAGTTTTTGTCGAACATATCTACGATGGTAATGAAACGGGTGTTATTACTAATACACAAAGTCAATGTGTTTTGGATGCTAACACCTTGAAACTAGGAAGGGATGAAAGATTTCAACATTAATTTTTTGCTTGATCCCACCCCATATAATTATGTTGCTGCCATTTGGATAACAAAATAAAAATGCTTTACACTAACCATTTGAATGCAGTTTTAAGATTAGTTAGCCAAAAGCCCTGTTTTACTTCTTGAATTGAATATTTGCACTCCCAACAATTCAGTTCCTATTAAACCTGACTTTGTTCATTAAGATTTTTAAAAGATTGTGTCTTCTATTTCTTATTTCCATATTCAAAACTTTAATATTAACAATTTGATTGTTTTGTCAAATAGTGAAGTCAAGTTTAAGAGTCTCTTATTCGATGAGCCTACAGAGGTAAAATAAATACATAAAACTTCACTTCACTGTTTAACAAAACAACCAAATTGTTAATGTCAAATGTACCCAGTAAAGATTTGACCATGGATATAAGAAATAAAACACACTAGATCTTTTGTGACCTTCTCAAGATCTTAATAAAGAAAGTTAGTTCGAATAAAAACATAATTATTGGGAGTATAAGGAAAAGTAGATTGAGTTAAGAACTAAAACTTGGCTATTGAATGTTCATGACAATTATAGTAGACTTCTTCGACATATTAGAAATATTGTTGTGCATTTGTGACCTAGTGGTCAGAAAGTATATGCATTAAATATTAGGCTTTTATGAATTGTGTTTTTTACCTTTTTATTTACATCTAAAGGCCAAGAGATCAAGAAGTCATACATAGTTAAACATAAATAGGCACTTTAACTACAACTATTGTTATTAGAGTCACTCCAACTACCCTTATTCAACAACTAAGTACTTAGATTATAATTTATTCTACTTCTCCATACTCAGCTTTTTTTTTCTATGTAGACTTTACCTCATTTTTCTTTTTTTACCTTTCCTAAGCTACTTCACCTCTGGTACTTCTTCCCCATTTACACGTGAGCTATGATAATATCCAGCAGAGGACAAGGAAGTGGAGTCGTACCACCTCCACAACCAAGCCTATATTGAGAAGTTTTTGTAAAATACAACTACGATTGTAATGACATGGGTGTTATTACTAATACACAAACTCAATGTGTTTTGGACGCTAATACCTTACAACTATGAAGGGACCAAAGATTTCAACATTATTTTTTTGCTTGTTCCGACTCCAGATAATTACATTGTTACCTTTTGGATAACAAAATAAAAATGTTCTACACCAACCATTTGAATTTAGTTTTAAGATTAGTTACCAAAATCCCTGCTCTAGTTCTTAACTTGTATAGTTCTACTCCTAAGAATTAGTTCCTATTCAACCTCACTTTGTTCATCAATATATTTAAAAGATCGTGTCTTTTATTTTTTATTTATATAGTCAAAACTTTAATATTAAAAAATTTAATTTTTTTGTGAAATAGTGAAGTCAGGTTTCGAAGTCTCTTATTCGATGAGCCTACTGAGGTAAAATAATGCTCAAAACTTGACTTTATTATTTCACAAAACAACCTGATTATTGATGTCAAATGTTATCAGTGATGATTTGACCACAGACATAAGAAATAAAAGACACTATAACTTTTATGATCTTCTCAAAATATTCATGAAGAAAGTAAGTTCGAATAAAACTAAATTATTGGCAGTGGAAGGAAAACTATATTGAGTTAAGAACTAAAACATGGCTTTTGAATCTTCATGACAATAATAATAGACTGATTAGATATAGTAGAAATATTATTGTGCATTTGTCACCTGGAGGTTAGAAGGTATATGCATGAAATATTAGCTTTTTATGGATTGATTTATTATTACATTTTTCACTTACTTCAAAAGGGCAAGAGATCAAGAAGTCGCACATAGTTGAACATAAATAGAAACTTTAACTACCACTATTGTTATTAAAGTCACTCCAACTACCCCTATTCAACAACTAAGTACTTGGATTATAATTTATTCTATTTTCGGACACTGAGCTTTTATTTTTTTCTATGTAGACTTTACTTTATTTTTCTTTCATTCCCTTTCCTTAGCTACTTAACCTCTAGCACTTCTTTGTCATTCACAAGTGAGCTACGACAATATCCAGCAGACGACAAGGAAGTGGAGCTGCACCACCTCCACAACTAAGACTATATTAAGAACTTTTTGTCAAATACAACTATGATGGTAATTAAATGAGTGTTATTACTAATAGACAAACTCAATGTGTTTTAGACGCTAACACCTTGCAACTAGGATGGGATGAAAGATTTCAACATTATTTTTTCTCTTGATCCCACCCTACATAATTACATTGTTACCTTGGACAACAAAATAAAAATGTTTTACGCTAACCATTTGAATGTAGTTTGAAGATTAGTTAGTGAAAAGTCCTATTTTAGTTCATGACTTGTATACTTCTACTCCCAGTAATTTAGTTCCTATTCAACCACACTTTGTTTATCAAGAATTTTTCCAAGATTGTGTCTTTTTTTTTCTTATTTCGATTGTTAAAACTTTAATTTTAATAATTTCACTATTTTCTCAAATAGTGAAGTCAATTTTTGGAGGTGCTTATTCGATGAGCATACTAAGGTCAAAAAAATACACAGAAGTTGACTTCACTATTTCACAAAACCACCAAATTGTCAATGTCAATTGTACCCAGTGAAGATTTGACCATGAAAATAAGAAATAAAAGACAATTGATCTATTATGATCTTCTCAAATTTTTCATGAATAAATTAAGTTGAAATAAAAAGTAAATTATTGGGAGTAGAAGGAAAAGTATAATGAGTTAAGAACTAAAACAAGGCTTTTGAATGGTCATGACAATAATAGTAGACTTCTTTGATATAATAAAAATATTGTTGTGCATTTGTTACCTGGAGGTTAAAAGGTATATGCATTAAATATTAGCCTTTTATGATGAATTGCTTTATTTTTACATTTTCTTATTTACATCTAAAGGCCAAGAGATCAATAAGTCATGCATATTTGAACATAAATAGGCACTTTAACTACCACTATTATTATTAGAGTCACTCCAACTACTCCTATTCAACAACTAAGAACTTGGATTATAATTTATTTTACTTCTCCACACTCAGCTTTTTATTTCTTTTATGTAGACTTTACTTTCTGTTTCTTTTTTTCCTTTCCTGAGCTACTTCACCTCTAGTACTTCAAGCTCATTCACAAGTGAGGTATGACAATATCTTACAGAGGACAAGGAAGTGGAGTTGCACCACCTCCAAAACCATGTCTATTTTGAGAAGTTTTTGACAAATACAACTACGATAATAATGAAACAAGTGTTATTAGTAATACACAAACTCAATGTGTATTGGACGCTAACACCTTGCAACTAGGAAGGGATGAAAGATTTTATCATTATTTTTTCGTAAGATCCCTCCCCGCATAATGACATTGTTACCTCTTAGATAACAAAATAAATATGTTTTATACCAACCATTTCAATGTAGTTTTAAGATTAGTTAGCCGAAAGTCATGTTTTAGTTCTTGACTTGTTTACTTCCGCTCCCAACAATTCAGTTCCAATTCAACCTTATTTTTTTCTTGAAGATTTTTGGAAGATCATTTCTATTATTTCTTATTTATATAGTCAAAACTTTAATACTAATAATTTGATTATTTTGTCAAATAGTGAAGTCAAGTTTTGGAGTCTCTTATTCGACAAGGCAACTGAAGTTAAAAAAATACATGAAACTTGATTTCACTACTCCATAAAGTAACCAAATTATTAATGTCAAATGTGCTCAGTGAAGATTTTACCATGGACATAAGAAATAAAAGACACTAGATCTTTTATGATCTTCTCAAAATCTTCATGAAGAAAGTAAGTTCGAATAAAAATTAAATTATTGGGAGTAAAAGGAAAAGTATATTGAGTTAAAAACTAAAACATGGCTTTTGAATGTTAAAGACAATAAAAGTAGACTTCTTAGATATAGTAGAAATATCGTTGTGAATTTGTCCCCTGGGGGTTAGAAGGTCTACGCACTAAAAATTAGCCTTTTATGAATTGCTTTATTTTTGTAATTTTTGTTTTTTAATCTAAAGTTCATAATTTGTATACTTATACTCACAACAATTCAGTTCCTATTCAACCTCACTTTAATCATCAAGGTTTTTTGAAGATCTTGTCTTTTATTTCTTATTTCAATAGTGAAAACTTTAATATTAACAATTTAATTATTTTCTCAAATAGTGAAGTCAAGTTTTGGAGTCTCTTATTCGATAAGCCTACTGATTTAAAAAAAATACACAAAACTTAGCCTTTTATGAATTGCTTTATTTATACAATTTTTTTATTCACATCTAAAGGACAAGAGATCAAGAAGTCATACATAGTTGAACATAAATATGCACTTCAACCACTGCTATTGTTATTATAGTCACTCCGACTACCCCTATTCAACAACTAAGTACTTGGATTATAATATATTATACTTCTCCACACTCAACTTTTTATTTTACACTATGTAGACTTTACTTGCTATTTTTTTCCTTTCCTGAGCTGCTGCACCTCTAGTACTTCCTCCTCATTAACATGTAAGCTATGACAATATCCAACAAAGGACAAGGAAATGGAGCTGCACCACCTCCACAACCAGGCCTATATTGAGAAGTTTTTGTCAAATACAACTATGATGATAATGAAACAGTTATTATTACTAATACACAAAAACAATATGTTTTGGACGCTAACACCATGCAACTAGGAAGGGATGAAAGAGTTCAACATTATTTTTTTGCTTGATCACACCCCACATAATTGCATTGCTACCTCTTGGATAAAAAAGTAAAAATGTTTTACACCAACCATTTGAATGTGATTTTAAGATTGGTTAGCCAAAAGCCCTGTTTGAGTTCTTGACTTGTATACTTCTACTCACAACAATTCAGTTCCTATTCAACCTCACTTTAATCATCAAGGTTTTTCGAAGATCTTGACTTTTATTTTTTATTTCCATAGTCAAAACTTTAATTTTAACAATTTGATTGTTTTATCAAATAGTGAAGTCATTTTTTGGAGTCACTTATTCGGTAAGCCTACTAATTTCAAAAAAATACACAAAACTTGAGTTCATTATCTCATAAAACAACCAAATTGTTAATGTCATATGTACCCAATAAAGATTTGACCATGGACATAAGAAATAAAAGACACTAGATATTTTATGATCTTCTCAAAATATTCTTGAAGAAAGTAAGTTCGAATAAAAATATTGGGAGTAGAAAGAAAAGTGTACTGAGTTAAGAATTAAGACATGGCTTTTGAATGTTTATGACAATAATAGTAAACTTCTTAGATATAGTAGAAATATCGTTGTGTATTTGTCAGCTGGAGGTCAGAAGGTCTATGCACTAAAAATTAGCCTTTTATGAATTGCTTTATTTTTACAATTTTTTAATTTACATCTTAAGGCCAAGAGATCAAGAAGTCATACATAGTTGAACATAAATAGGCACTTCAACTACCACTATTATTGTTAGAGTCGCTTCGACTACCCCTATTCAACAACTAACTACTTGGATTATAATTTATTACTTTTCTCCATACTCAGCTTTTTATTTTTTTTCTATGTAGACTTTACTTTTTGTTTCTTATTTTTTTTCCTTTCCTGAGCTACTGCACCTCTAGCACTTCTTCCTCATTAACATGGGAGCTATGAAAATATCCAGCAGAGGACAAGGAAATGGAGCTACACCACCTCACAACCAAGCCTATATTGAGAACTTTTTGTCAAATTCAACTATGATGGTAATGAAACGTGTGTTATTACTAATACACAAACTCAATTTTTTTTGAACGCTAACACCTTACAACTAGGCAAGGATGAAATATTTCATAATTAATTTTTTACTTGATCACACTCCATATAATTTCATTGATACCTTTTGGATAGCCAAGTAAAAAAGTTTTACACCAACCATTTCAATGTGATTTTAAGATTGGTTAGCCAAAAGCCCTGTTTTAGTTCTTCACTTGTATACTTCTACTCACAACAATTCAGTTCCTATTCAACCTCAGTTTAACCATCAAGGTTTTTCAAAGACCTTGTCTTTTATTTCTTATTTCAACAGTGAAAACTTTAATATTAACAATTTAATTGTTTTGTCGAATAGTGAAGTCAAGTTTTGGAGTCTCTTATTCGATAAGCCTACTAATTTCAAAAAATTACACAAAACTTGAGTTCACTATTTCACAAAGCAACCAAATTGTTAATGTCAAATGTACACAGTGAAGATTTGACCATGGACATAAGAAATAAAAAACAGTAGATCTTTTATTTTCTTCTTAAAATGATCATGAAGAAAGTAAGCTTGAATAAAAATTAAATTATTGGGAGTAGAAGAAAAAGTATACTAAATTAAGAACTAAAACATGGCTTTTGAATGTTTATGACAATAATAGTAGACTTCTTAGATATATTAGAAATATTGTTGTGCATTTGTCAGCTGGAGGTTAGAAGGTTTATGCACTAAAATTTAGCCTTTTACGAATTGCTTTATTTTTACAATTTTTTTATTTACATCTAAAGGCCAAGAGGTTAAGAAGTCGTACATAGTTCAACATAAATAGTCACTTTAACTACCGCTTTTTTTATTAGAGTCACTCCGACTACCCCTATCCAACAACTAAATACATGGATTGTAATTTATTATACTTCTCCACACTTAGCTTTTTATTTTTTTCTATGTAGACTTTACTTTCTTTTTTTTTTTCCTGACCTACTACACCTCTTGTACTTCTTCCTCATTAATATGGGAGCTATGATAATATCCATCAGAGGACAAGGAAATGGCGCTATACCGCCTCCACAACCAAGCCTATATCGAGAAGTTTTTGTCAAATAGAACTATGATGGAAATGAAACGGATGTTATTACTAATACAAAAACTCAATATGCTTTGGACGCTAACACCTTGAAACTAGGAAGGGATGAAAGATTTCAACATTATTTTTTTGCTTAATCACACCCTACATAATTACATTGTTACCTCTTGATAACAAAGTAAAAATGTTTGACACAAACCATTTGAATGTGATTTTAAGATTTGTTAGGCAAAAGCCCTGCTTTAGTGTTTGACTTGTATACTTCTACTCACAATAATTCAGTTCCTATTCAACCACACATTAATCATCAAGGTTTTTGGAAGATCGTGTCTTTTATTTCATATTTCCGTAGTCAAAACTTTAATATTAACAACTTGATTGTTTTGTCAAATAGTGGTGTCAAGTTTTGGAGTCTCTTATTCAATAAGCCTACTGATTTCAAAAACAATACACAAAACTTGACTTCACTATTTCACAAAACAACCAAATTGTTCATGTCAAATGTACCCAGTAAAGATTTGACCATGGAAATAAGAAATAAAAGACATAAGATCTTTTATGATCTTCTCAAAATCTTCATAAAGAGAGTAAGTTTGAATAAAAATTAAATTATTGGGAGTAAAAGGAAAATAAGTTCGAATAAAAATTAAATTATTGGGAGTAGAAGGAAAAGTATACTGAGTTAACAATTAACACATGGTTTTTGATTGTTCATGACAATAATAGTAAACTTCTTAGATACTGCAGAAATATCATTGTGCCTTTGTCACCTAGAGGTTAGAAGGTATATGCATTAAATATTAGCCTTCTATGAATTGCTTTATTTTTTTATTTTTTTATTTACATCTAAAGGCCAAGAGATCAAGAAGTCGTATATTAGAGTCACTCATCTTCCCCTATTCAACAACTAAGTACTTGCATTATAATTTATTCTACTTCTCCGTACTCATTTTTTTTCTGTATAGACTTTACTTTGTGTTTCTTTTTTTTTCTTTCCTGAACTACTTCACCTCTAGTACTTCTTTCTCATTCACAAGTGAATAATGACAATATCCAGCAGAGGATAAGGAAGTGGAGCTGCACCACCTCTACATCCAAGAGTATATTGAGAAGTTTCTGACATATACAATTACAATAGTAATGAAATAGTGTTATTACTAATACACAAACTCAATGTGTTTCGGACGCTAACACTTGCAACTCGAAAGGGATGAAAGATTTCAACATTATTTTTTTGCTTGATTCCACCCCACATAATTACATTGTTACCTCTAGGATAACGAAATAGAAATGTTTTACACCAACTATTTGAATGTAGTTTTAAGGTTAGTTAGCCAAAAGCCATGTTTTAGTTCTTGACTTGTATGCTTCCACTCCCAACAATTCAGTTCCTATTTAACCTCACTTTTTTCAACACATTTTTTAGAAGATCGTGTCTTTTATTTCTTATTTCCATAGTCAAAACTTTAATATTAAGCATTTGATTGTTTTGTCAAATAGTGAAGTCAAGTTTTGGAGTCTCTTATTCGATGAGCCAACCAAGGTCAAAAAAATTCACAAAACTTGACTACACTATTCCACAAAACAACCAAATTGTTAATGTCAAATGTACCATTAAAGATTTGACAATGGACATAAGAAATAAAAGTTAATAGATCATTTATGATCCTCTCAAAATCTTCATTAAGAAAGTAAGTTCGAATAAAAACTAAATTATTTGGAGATAAAGGAAAAGTATACTTAGTTAAGAACTAAAACATGACGTTTGAATATTTAAGACAATAATAGTTAGCTTCTTAGATATAGTAGGAATATAGATGTGCATTTGTCACCTGGAGGACAGAAGGTATATGCATTAAATATTAGCCTTTTATGAATTGCTTTCTTTTTACATTAGTTTTATTTATATATAAAGGCCAAGAGATTAAGAAATTGTATATAGTTGAACATAAATAGGCACTTCATCTTCCACTATTGTTATTAGAGTTATTCCGACTACCACTATTCAACAACTAAGTACTTGGATTATAATTTATTAAACTTCTCCACACTCAGCTTTTTTATCTTTTTTCTATATTTTCTTTTACTTTCTGTTTCTTTTTTTCTCCATTTCTGAGCTACTGCACCTCTAGTACTTCTTCCTCATTAGCATTTGAGCTATGACAATATCCAGCAGAGGACAAGGAAATTGAGTTGCACCAACTCCATAACCAAGCCTATATTGAGAATTTTTTTGTCAAATACAACTATTATGGTAATGAAACGGGTGTTGATACTAATACACAAAATCAATTTATTTTGGATGCCAACACCTTGCAACTAGGAAGGGATGAAAGATTTCAACATTATTTTTTTGCTCGATCCCACCCCACATAATTACATTGTTACCTCTTGGATAACAAAATATAAATGTTTTGCAACAAACATTTGAATGTAGTTTTAAGATTAGTTAGCCAAAAGCCCTGTTTTAGTTCTTGACCTGTATACTTCTACTCCCAACAATTCAGTTCTTATTCAAATTCATTTTGTTCATCAAGATTTTTAGAAGTTCGTGTCTTTTATTTCTTATTTCCATAGTAGAAACTTTAATATTAACAATTTCATTATTTTGTGAAATAGTTAAGTCATGTGTTAGAGTCTCTTATTCATTGAGCGGACAGAGGTCAAAAAAATACACAAAACTTTACTACACTATTTCACAAAACAACTAAATTGTTAATGTAAAATGTACCTAGTAAATATTTGACCATGGACATAAGAAATAAAAGTTACTAGATCATCTATGATCCCCTCAAAATCTTCAAAAAAAAAAGTTCGAATAAAAACTAAATTATTCAGAGTAGAAGGAAAAGTGTACTTAGTTAAGAACTAAAACATTGCTTTTGAATGTTCATGACAATTATAGTAGGCTTCTTAGATATAGTTGAACATAAATAGGCACTTCAACTACCACTATTGTTATTAGAGTCACTCTAACTACCTCTATTCTACAACTAAGTACTTGGATAATTTATTATACTTCTCCACACTTAGCTTTTTATTTTTTTCAATGTGGACTTTACTTTCTATTTTTTTTTCCTTTCCTGAGCTACTATGCCTCTTGTACTTCTTCCTCATTCACATGTGAGCTGTGACAATATCCAGTAGAGGACAAGAAAATGGAGCTGCACCACCTCTACAACCAAACCCATATTGAGAAGTTTTTGTCAAATACAACTACAATGGTAACGAAATGGTTGTTATTACTAATACACAAAATCAATGTGTTTTAGACGCTAACACCTTGCAACTAGGAAGGGATGAAAGATTTCAACATTATTTTTTTGTTTGATCCCACCCGACATAATTACATTGTTACCTCTTGGATAATAAAATAAAATTCTTTTACACTAACCATTTGAATTTAAATTTAAGATTAGTTAGCCAAAAGCCTTGTTTTAGTTTTTGACTTGTACACTTCAACTCCCAACAATTCAGTACCTATTCAACCTCACATTATTCATCAAGATTTTTAGAAGATCGTGTCTTAATTTCTTATTTCCATTGTTAAAACTTTAACATTAATAATTTGATTATTTTGTCAACTATTGAAGCCAAGTTTTGTAGTCTCGGATTCGATAAGCCTACTGAGGTAAAAAAAATACACGAAACATGATTTCACTATTTCATAAAATAACCAAATTATTAATGTCAAATGTACCCAGTAATGATTTGACCATGGACAGATGAAATAAAAGACACTAGATCTTTCATGATCTTCTCAAAATCTTTATGAAGATAGTAAGTTCGAATAAAAACTAAATTATTGGGAGTAGAAGGAACATTATACTGAGTTAAGAACTAAAATATGGCTTTTGAATGTTCATGACAATAATAGTAGACCTCTTAGATACAATAGAAATATTTCTATGCATTTGTCACATGGAGGTCAGAAGGTATATGCATTAAATATTTGGCTTTTATGAATTGCTTTATTTTTACAATTTTTGATTTACATCTAAAGGCTAAGAGACCAAGAAGTCATACATAGTTGAACATAAATAGGCAGTTCAACTACCATTATTGTTATAAGAGTGACTCCAACTACCCTTATTCAACAACAAAGTACTTGGATTCTAATTTATTATACTTCATCGCACTCAACTTTTTATTATTTTCTGTATAGACTTTAATTTTTGTTTCTTTTTTTTTCCTTTCATAAGGAACTGCACCTCTAGTACTTCTTCCTCATTCATATGTTAGTTGTGAAAATATCCAGTAGAGGACAAGGAAATGGAGCTGCACTACCACCACACGAAAGCCTATATTGAGAAGTTTTTGTCAAATACAACTACGATGGTAATGAAATGGGTGTTATTACTAATAAATAAACTCAATATGTTTTGGATGCTAACACCTTGACTAGGATGGGATGAAAGGTTTCAACATTACTTTTTTTGCTTGATCCCATACCACATAATTACATTTTTACCTTTTGGATAACAAAATAAAATGTTTTACACTAACCATTTGAACGTAGTTTTAAGACTAGTTAGTCAAAAAAATACATAAAACTTAACTTCACCATTTCACAGAGCTAAGAAATTGTTAATGTCAAATGTACACAGTAATGATTTGACCATGGACAAAAGAAATAAAAGACACTAGATCTTTTATGATGTTTAAAAAATCTTTATAAAGAAAGTAAGTTGGAATAGAAATTAAATCATTAGGAGTTGAAGGAAAAGTATATTGAGTTAAGAACTAAAACATGGTTTTGAATGTTCATGACAATACTAGTAGACTTCTTAGATACAATAGAAATATTGCTATGCATTTGTCACCTGGAGGTCAGATGGTATATGCATTAAATATTAGCCTTTTATGAATTGCTTTATTTTTACATTTTTTTATTTACATCTAAAGGCCTAGAGATAAAAAGGTTGTATATAGTTGAATATAAATAGGGACTTCAACTACCACTATTGTTATTAGAGTGACTCCAACTACCCCTATTCAACAACTAAGTACTTGGATTATAATTTCTTATACTTCTCCACACTCAGCTTTTTTTTATATAGACTTTACTTTCTGTTTCTTTTTTTTCCTTTCCTGAGCAACTGCACCTCTAGTACTTCTTCCTCATTCATATGTGAGTTATGACAATATCTAGCAGAGGACAAGGAAATGGAGCTGCACCACCACCACAATGAAGTCTATATTGAGAACTTTTTATCAAATACAACTACGATGGTAATGAAATGGGTGTTATTACTAATACACAAACTCAATGTTTTTGGACGCTAACACCTTGCATCTAGGAAGGGATGAATGATTTCAACATTATTTTTTTGCTTGATCGCACACCATATAATTACATTATTACCACTTGGATAACAAAAGAAAAATGTTTTACACTAACCATTTGAATGTAGTTTTAAGATTATATAGTCAAAAGCCCTATTTTAGTTCTTAACTTATATACTTGAACTCCCCACAATTCAGTTCCTATTCAACCTCACTTTGTTCATCAAGATTTTTAGAAGATCGTGTATTTTATTTCTTATTTCCATTGTAGAAACTTTAATATTAACAATTTGATTGTTTTGTCAAATATTGAAGTCGAGTTTTGGAGTCTCTTATTCGATGAGCCTACTAAGTTTAAAAAAATGCACAAAACTTGACTTCATCATTTCACAAAACCACAAAATTGTTAATGTCAAATGTACGCATTAAAGATTTGACCATGGACAAAAGAAATAAAAGACACTAGATCTTTTATAATCTTCTCAAAATCTTCATAAAGAAAGTAAGTTCGAATAAAAATTAAATTATTGGGAGTAGAAGGAAAAGTATACTGAGTTACGAAGTAAAACATTGCTTTTGAATGTTCATGACAATAATTTTAGACTTTTTAGATATAGTACATACATTGTTGTGCATTTGTCACTTGGAGGTCAAAAGGTATATGCATTAAATATTCGCCTTTTATGAATTGCTTTATTTTTACATTTTTTATTTACATCTAAACGCCAAGAGATCAATAAGTCATATATAGTTGAGCATAAATAGGGACTTCATTTACCACTATTGTTATTAGATTCACTGCAACAACCCTAATTCAACAACTAAGTACTTGGATTATAATTTATTCTACCTCTACACATTCATCTTTTTATTTTTTTCAATGTAGACTTTACTTTCTGTTTCTTTTTTTTTTCCTTTCCAAAGCTACTGCACCTCTAGTACTTCTTCCTCATTCACATGTGAGCTCTGATATTATCTAGCAGAGGAAAAGGAAGTAGGGTTGCACCACCTCCATGACCAAGCCTATATTGAGAATTTTTTTTCAAATACAACTACGATGGTAATGAAACTAGTGTTGTTACTAATACACAAACTCAATGTGTTTTGGACACTGACACCTTACAACTAGGAAGGGATGAAAGATTTCAACATTATTTTTTCGCTTGGTCCCACCCCACATAATAACATTGTTACCTCTTGGATAATAAAATAAAAATGTTTTACACCAACCATTTGAATGTAGATTTAAGATTTGTTAGCCAAAATCCCTGTTTTAGTTTTTGAGTTGTATACTTCTACTCCCAACAACTCAGCTCCTATTCAACCTCACTTTGTTTATTAAGATTTTTAGAAGATCATGTGTTTTACTTCTTATTTCCATTGTACAAACTTTAATATTAACAATTTGATTGTTTTGTCAAATAGTGAAGCCAAGTTTTGGAATCTCTTATTCAATGTCACACCTCGTCTCACGTAGCCCGAGATGGACGTTTAAAACCCACCATTCAATAAAGGATTTAATTTAATCAAATTATATATTAATTATAATTATATTAGTTAAAAGAATTAAAATAAGCTTGAGGTAATTATGTA
>CATIWM010653243.1:0-10913 GCA_949671775.1 Mallotus repandus
AGACAGCCTGGACAGATCCACAAACACAGTAGAGCTGGGTATATTTCATATCACCTAATTGAAATTTAAATACAATGTGCACCATCCAAGAACTCCTTATTGGTAGCACGCACAGCCTTGATTACGCTGTTGCCTAACCTCTTCTATGTACCATCTTTTTCATTGCGACAATTCAGAAAGCAAAATTATATAACTAGTGTCCGAAAATAGAGCATTGGCCTCTGATAAAAACATATAACTACTCGTTAAGCCAACCAACCTGTTGCATGGTGATGAGTGGTAAGGGCAGTGAGCACATCAAGTAAAGTTCATCTAGTCACCTTGGTACAGTTGAGGCCACTCTGACACCAACTTGCAACTACTCATTAAGCCAACCTGCTGAGTTGTGATGTGAGTAAGGGTGGTGAGGACCTGGAGCAAAGTTCATCGAGTCAACATGGTACGGTTGAGGAGGCAGAGGTGGTCCAGGATTGTATACTTCATTCCTATATAGATCGGGGCCAAAATTACCAATCATTCTCGAGTTTAATTCATCTAGTCGAGGTGCATATCGCTGCATTGCAGACATGTTCATCCTATAGGAAGAATCTGCGGCTCCACCTAAGTGCCCGTAAGGCATAGATGGCAGCGGTCCCATCTGGCCATATCCTGTGTCATGGCTACCTAAATAATTTCTTTGGCCAGAACAATCAGGTTCTATTCCATAATGGCGAATTTGTGACCTCATCTCTGACTCCCTTAATTCCGTGATATAAGATCTGTAACCAATGCTTTCTGCATTCTCTCTCATGTGCCCCGTATACTGTTCATCCAAGTTGGGGTTAGCACATCGACGAATGCCATGTGAATAATCATCATTGCTCATGCTGTATTTCCTACTCACATCATTATGATTGATGGTCGTACGGCTACCACAAGCTGCTTCATATGACAGATGTGAACTAGACATGCCAGACTCGAAATTTGGGAAAGAATTTTCGCCAACTTCTGCATGCGGGGGCATTTTGAAAGATCTAGAAGCCGGAACTTCCTGTGAGCGTCTCCTATTGACCATGTTGGGTGGAGAACGATGAGGCAGTCCCTTGTGTGTATCACTTCTAGGTGGCCTTCCATTAGTCTGCCTGTTATCTGGCAATTTTTCACTTGTTTCTCTGCGAAGCCTATCTTCACTGTGCTTTCTCTTCTTGGAAGCCTCCTTAGGCTGGCTTCTCTCGGGACCAAGACTATGTTGGCTTTCTCTGTCGCTATTGTCACGAGGAGAGCTTTCTTTACTACCTTCAGCCATACTTATGTTATGGTTTTGATCTTTAGTTTCTTCATTTTGCAAGTTAATATCATCTGTCCGCCCTAAAGCATCAGCTTTGTAAGAGTGAACCTCCTCTAGAGGATGATCACAGGTTTTGGTTTCATGGTGAATTTCCTCTAAAGATGATCTTTCCTGTTGCCTGGATAAGTGACCATGCTTTTGAGCTATGCCCAAGTGTTTTACATGCCAATCAGTACGACTCCAAAGATAAAGTGGTGGTGCTGTCATGTTCCACTGATCCATTTGTTTGTCATTCTCATCAATAGAACCAGGCAGATAAAATGACTGAAACAGAATGAAGACCAAAGATTTGGTATAAAAAAAAAACACAACATCAAAGCACAATATGTTAAAAGCATGCAACATCTCATTCATCTATACCTTTCCAGTCAGAAATTGATCATCCTCCCAAACAAGATTATAAGGTGTATCCTTTTTGTCCAACCTGGAAAAAAGCCCACGTAAGAATGGACGTAAACTACCAAAAGGAAATATTCATACTCAAGCAAGTTTCTACTATTGTGAGAGGGAAAGATGAACATATGCCAGCCCATACCTTTCTGTTTCCGGCGGAACAATCAGAATGAGAAGTTTTGGTTTAAATTGAAGAGCCTTATTTATAAACTTGTTAGCCAAAGCTGCTTTAACCCCAAAAGGAGGATTTAATCCCATGATCTGCTCAAGGATCAAAAACATTTCATAGAGTCAAGATGATTGATCACATCAACCGATATATGTTCTTTGTATCAGTAGAATCCTCCTTACCAGCTGGGAACCCTCTTTTGGCAGCTCATCTGGTTTAACAGTCATCCAATCCCTCTTCTCAAAATTAAAATCATTCTGCCATGAGAAGTAATGATTTTAACAATCAAAGTGCAAATATTAAAAAAAGCACTATAAATGTAAAGTTTGTCTCACAATAGGTAAATGATTTTATGACGACCAAGGATCAAAATCTAGTTCCTTCCCTTGCGTTTCAATAATTACATCACAATTTGGAAAACATCAAAAACACTCTCTCTGACAAAATTAACTTTCAGGCTTTATCTATGGAGCTTTGAAAGCTATGTTGGATTTTGGAAGATTAGACTGTCAGTAGAGCTGCTCGGTCAGGTTAAATTGATGCTCCACCTATTGCTTCACAAATAAAAGAGATGAACAACAGACATTTTTGTGAACTCAACATAACCTTGCTATTGCTTGCATTTGAGTTGGTCCAACTTTATAAACACTCTTTTAATTTATACTTTCAAGATTTATGAATGTCATATTTTCAATTTAAGCTTGAACTTGTAATTAGCTAGTTTGTAATCCAAATTCAATGATGTAAAAGTATTAATGTAATTCTTCCAAATGATTGAAGTTAACGTAGGCCAAATGCATAGTTTCACCACTAAACTTTGCATGATTAATTTTTGACACCCCTCAACTTCTATCATGTTTTGTTTATAAAACTTTCAACTTTTATTTTGAACTAATTTCACCCTCAAATTTATAATTTCACTTCCATTTAACTAGTGCAACTCTGGAGCAAATAAGTGTTTGATTTCAATGTGAAATTGCAAAAAAAGAGCTTTAAACTAGTAAAAATAAAAACAGGAATTGAGATTAAAAAAATTAGAAAAAAAACCTTTTACCGCAATTATATAATTTTCTTCAATTAAACATGACTCTATTCACGTAAGTTTCTTGAGTTCTTATCGAAATGTATTTATAAATACGTTGTTTTATGTATAGTTGGGGTCAAATAGGTTCAAAAAAAATTTAAAGGTAGAATATAAAATAATAAAAATGTAAAGTTTAGGGGTAAAACTATGCATTTGGACATTTAATATTAAGCTTTCTTATGAGAGATTCAGCAAGCACATAAGAAAAGTATTCAGTCATTAGTTCAACCAGAAACAAGGTTTCTGAGTTTCTCATCTGCACCATAAAACCAAACCAAATTCTTACACACAGCAAACCTCCCCATTCTCTATAAAATTCTTCCCTAGCAAAACAATATGAGTGGTAATATAGTCTCATTGCTGCTAGAAGCATTTGGCAGGCCACCTGCACCCAGTGATCTCCAATAAATTACGAAATATCAAACGGATCCAAGGGTAGATTAAAACAGATTTATCCCATGCTTGGACCCACCGATAGCCTTTTAATATTCAAGCAGCATTCTTAGACAGGCACAGCAACGCTTTGAGTGCCAGCAACAGTGCAGAGTGAAATCATTTGTCTAAAAAAGGAATATTTTTCCACAGACTAGTCAACCCAACCTAAGTTAGAATGGTCTGTGCACAGTAAAATGAAGAGATGAGAGTCAGGAGACTCAGTCTTCCAGGGAAAGTAGAAAGGAAAAGGGAGAGACTTTTCTTTTGAAATGAAGCAATTTAAAGCAGTTTCTTTAAGGAGATTGAGGACTTCTGCCTCTTACAGAGTTACCCAAATTTGCTATATAATTTCCCTAGGAAGGTGATAGGAAGTATGTTTCCTTGCTCTTTCAGCTGTTGCTAAATTCACCACTAGGTGGCATTAGACCATTGATCAGAGTGTGTCCTTCAACTTGCAACAATTTTTTTCTCACTTAAGGCCTTCTGTCAAGACCCAAAGACAATGTGAAGTAAAGAAAGAACAGAAGGATCAAAGGTAGCTTTTTCACCTGGGTCTTCAGAATTTCAAGTAATCAGGACACGCAAATTTACTAAAATGTTTTCACTTATTATTAAATAAGAATTGGATAATTTGATAATATAATAATAAAAATTAAATTAAATTAGTTAAAATATAATTCTAATTTAATAGAGTGTATGTTTCCAATTCAAATTAGGTGAACTTCTCTTGTATCTCTTATAGAAATTGAATTAATTAAAATATAATTCTAATTTAATTGAAAGTATTTTTTCTATTCTAATTAGGTTAACTTCTATTATAGTTAGTAATGGTTATATTAGCTATTTTATCTCTAATAAAAGTTAAATTAATTAAAATGTAATTCTAATTTAATAAATAAAAAATTAATTAACTTTAGATTTTTAAAATTTTTATTAAGAAAAAAGCTATTAAACTTTTATTAACTTAAGATTATTTATGGCAATAATATTTTTTACATAAAATTATTTTTAGACTAGAGAAAAATATTCACTATAAACGAAATATTGAAGGAATGCTATTTAATTATTTAAATAAATAATAATACAGAATTATAACTCTATAAATTTATAATATTGAATCGTTATACAAATAAATAATATTTTTATTATTTTTAACAACAACAACAATAATAATAATAATAGAAAAATTCTATGGTTACTTTGTTTTGTAGTTTATTTTACTTTATTTTAATTATCATTGGATGAGAATGTATTTTATCATCCAATAGTGGTTATCAACAAAGTATACTTTACATTGTAAAAATCAAAGTAATCATACAATGCACCATAATAAATTATAAATTTAATATTTTATATACTATTATGAGTCTAAAAAATTTTCTATTCATGTGCGAAATATGTGGAAAATTACTATATTTGTATAAATAAATATAATAATGAAATAATAAATTATGTGATCTAAAATTCATATAAATATTTTGTATAAGTATTTTGGATTTTTTTTGTTACAATATGGAACATGAGGTTTAAGAATAATTATGGTCATAATATTTTTTTCATATGAAATTATTTTTAGAATAGAGAAAAATATTAATTATAAAAAATTGAAGGAATGCTATATAATTATTTAAATAAAAAATGTATTGAAATTGCAATAACTTAAGTTTACAATATTAAATTGTCATACAAACAAATAAAAGTTTTATCAGTTTTAAAAATTAAATAACAATAACAATGATAATAATAATAATATTAAAGTATATATTTAATATTTTATATACCACAATGAGTGCAAACAATTTTTTTTAATTACAAAAAAAATATTGAAGAAATGCGGTATAATTATTCAAATAAAAATTTATTGAAATTGGATTAAATTATAACTCTACTAAGTTTGTAATATTGAATTGTTATATAAACAAATAATACTTTTATCATTTTAATATCAAAGTACATATTTAATATTTTATACATTATCGCAAGTCTAAACAATTTTCTGTTCATATGTGAACCACGTTGTTATTTACTAATATATATATATATATATATATATATATCAAGCTTGATACAAAGCAATTTCTTTACTAAGTGGAAAAAACCTTTACCTTTGGATGAATAACATCATAATTTTTGTATGAGCACTTCTTCCCGGTCTGTTCAAGCTTCTTTTTCATTAGGCAACTAAAATCATTAGCACCACAACAGAAGTCGACAATCTGTTAACAAGGATGATTAGTAATGCTATATATAACAGAAAAGATTACTTATCGAAAGGCGAACATATATTTTTCTTTCATCCTATTGGAAATATAATAACATATATGAGCAGAAATTTAAAATAATAACAAACAATTAAGTTGCTGAATCAGAACATAAATGAAATTAAATATGAAAAATCTACACATGCAATCAAAAAAAGCATAATGGTTTCCTTCATTTCTTTGGTGTCAACAAGAAGAATGTAAAAGAAATTGGAGTCTAAATATCTATGGTTCAAGAGTTAAAAGACAAACTATCTTCCATGGATTCAAGCTGTAATTAGGACAGAAAAATGTGAAAGCTAACTGTCAAAATGCTTTAAATGATGTTAAATAAATGTCTACATAATTAATCTAGAGAAATATTAGAATATTAGCGGGGTAGGGAGTGTCAGAAAATATCACTTTTTAGACCTGGAAAAAACGGAAAATAGGATAAAATGTAAGTGCCTATAGGCAGTAATATCTAACAACTACTAATGAAAAAGATATATGCCTATACAATTCTCATGGAGCTTATCCACATCGGTTTGAAGATGTTACTTTTTTGAACAAGAGACTAGCTTTACCTTTAACTAGGAAAGATTATAAAATCTCCTGAGAATCTATATGCCTAAGACATCAGAAAAAGCAGCAAATGTTTCTAGGGGAAACATTTTCCATGAAACAAAAGTGTGCCAGTGTTTATAATCTTACCATATCGCCATCTTCTACATACCAATGGAGCATACTGACAATCTGCACATTTGATATCTTGCTTCAGATTTATCCACAAGCAATAAAAATATAACAAGAAATTCCGTAAAAGATCACAATACAAAACATTGTTCTACATTATTCAGTCCAAATTCTTCTATCACTGTAAAAGTAATTTCCCCTTTTCAATTCACTGAATATAATCATGCCCTTCAGAATATAACAAAAAATGCAATATGGAAAAAAATTATGTTGCCAAATCATTTCAATAATGTCAACATGAGCTAGGCTTAGCTATAATGACTCAGAGCAAGGTTTTAAACTGCAGTTGCAGTCTGAAGACTATGGCCATCTTGCAATGCTCACAGTCACAACTTTGGTGAAGAAAAATGTAGGAAAATGGAGTAAATTTGCAGGTTATTTGTTTATCCGAGAAGCAAAGGTGGAAGAAAGTTGCCAAAAAATTATGAAATTTTTTATAAGATTTACCTTACTAAGCCCATATAAAAGAAAAGAAATAATTCTGAATCTAGCTGTGGAAAGCATATATGCAAGTAAACTTTAATGGGAAATCAAACTGTAAAAAAACCATTTTCTGTGAGAGGGGACAAATAACACAGAGCAGGATTTCATCCCAGCTTATTTTTAGTTTCACCTTTTCTCATTTCAGAACGAATTTTCCTAGGCTTGAAATAAGGAGCAGAAACAAGGAATGGTCTGTCACAGGCAAAGCAGGGAGCTTAGGTGGGAGAAAGCAGACACCCTGCTAATAAAATGCTTAAAGCAGGTATATACAGTATAGCAGTCACTAAACTTTGTATAAGAACATGCATGTGGTTGCATATCTAAGAACCAATACTGATACAGGGTACAGCATGCAAAATTCCTGCATAGAACAGCCAAAAATTTATTATTGGCCATAATATAAGGCCAAAGATGGGAGGTGTAGTTAAAGCAAAAACCCTAAATTTGAGCCTAATGTCCATTTTTCACGCCACAAACGAAGAATTCCCTTAAAGCCCTTGGGATTCCCTTGAAATGATGCTTAGTTTTTGTCAGTGTTCCTTTAAAGCAACAATAATCTAGCCCACAATTTGTTCACCTTTTTCATTTGGTTTAAAAGCTTCATTATATGACATTGTCTTAACAGGCTCAAAGGATAAAATAAGATTGAGCCAAAAAAAATTTCAGAATTACCATGGAAACAAGTAATTACAACAGTCTCCTTGAAGAAAAATAAATTAGGAAAGGGAGGTGGAGTCGATACGTGGCAAAAGAAATTCTAGGCACATAAAAAAAATTCATTTAGTAATTAGGTATCAGATTAGAAAAGGTAAAGCAATTTAAAATTGAAAAACTTAACAATTATATCAAACAAAATTAAATAATTAAACGTACAAGGAAATTACCTCTTCAAGTTTTTCTACTTTTGTAAAATGGCGGCCAAAGGATGTATAGCGCATTCCATATAGGAATGGTGCAAGGTACACTCTAAGCTTGTTCTAGAGACATCAACCAATCAACAAGGTTAATAAAGACAAGAAAAGAGCAACTTTGTCACTATTAAAGCAAACTCAGTTTTGATATCTAATTGGGGTCTTATACTTTACTTTAATATGCACAAACTAATTCTAAAATCAATCATTCTCCAAATGTAATCATTACTAAGATGACAAATTCCTTCACAATTCACAACTCTAAAATCATATAACTTTCAAGTGCATGAAAAATAGAATACAGAACGTACTGATTCTGACATTCACCCACCTGAACAATCCAATAAAGTCGTATGTTCCAAGTGGAGAATAAAACAAAAAATCCTCTATATTGAAATATCCTAGCAGAAGTGAATGGAAAATAAAAATAACTGAGACTGGACAACAACCTTCCACTTAAAAACCTGATTAAGAACCCCTGGTTCACAAACAGCCTTGGCATCTTCTGTGCTGCCTCCATCCTCTATCTTTTTTGAAGCTGTTCTAACAGCCTGCATATATATCAAAACATAATTTCTTAAGAAAACATACAGACCCTTTAAGTATTAAAAGATAATTAACAGTTATAAATTAAAACTAAAATTGAACACTGAGAATAAATGTACCTCAACTGCACCCTCCACCTTTCCTGCTGTAATTGTCTTTTCAAAGACGTTCTTTAAAGAGTATGCATGTGTAGATGGAACCTCATGCTTTTTCCTAACATCCTCCATAGTTATTGAAGAAGCAGACTCTTTCATTAAAGCCAACAATCTGTACAAAAAAATTAATACATCATATAGAAACAGTTAATACAAAAAGAGAAACATAAAATCATTAAGTAGTGCAGCTATCATGATCCCATTGATGGTGGAAATGAGTTCAGTAGAGATACACAAACTTGAGTCACAAAGTATTCTGATACTTGTCAGTTAAAACGAAGTACACTTCAAAGTATCAAACTCGAGCATTTCTGGATGTGTGTAAAGAAAAACTCGAGTATAACCATGTACTTGATTACAACAACACTGATCTCTGTTCATATTTGAACAGTAGTAATTTATGGGTTTTTTTCTGTTTACCTAATTATAAAGAAAGAAAATCCTAAATGTGAACTCGAGCTTACTCAAGTTGATTAAAGGTCTAATTTTAGAATTAATAGATGGCGCTAACTAATTTTTAGCACTAATCAAGTCAAGTCAAGTGGAGCTTAAATATTTTGACTACCCTATCTGTCAAGTTTGAAGTTTCAAAATGATAAAATAAAATAAAGATTAAATTAGAGTTGAGCTGCAAGCCTGAATTTTGAAGATTACTCAACTTTACTCGAGCTCTAATTCAAGATTTATCTAAAATTTTAACAGCAATCTAGCTGAGTCAGGATGAGCCCAAGTGTTATCAAGCATGAAAAAATGAAGTTGATTGAATTATCGACCCAGACTTTTCCACAAGAATTTAAAATACTAAAACGTTTTTATCCTCAATTGGCTTAATTATACCCCTATCTCTGGTAACTTTAGCATTGAAAATAAAAACATGGAGAAATTGCAACTATTCAGAAAGTTAAAAAGGTTACCTCCTTTGTGTGTCAGCATCTAATGGAGGTAATTCTCCGCTTAACTTATTGGTTTTTTTGAGTTTACTAGTTTGCATGTCCTGCTTCCCGCTATTTACTTGTTTGGACATTTTATTCATCATGGCATATAATTGGTCACCCAGAGAGGTCTTCTTTACATCAGCTATCGCAGACCTATTCACTACTGAGGAAGACTTTGTATTTTCCTTTAAGGACTTTTTGAAAGCAACCTTATCTTTCACTTTCTTTGATAAATTTGATCCTAATGATATTTTTTCACTTTTTTGTATATTTGTAACCTTTTTTGCACCAGATGTTGCCTCTTTGACTTTTTTAACAACTACATCTCCTGAAGAGAACTCTTCCGAAGTAAGCCTTCTTTTCTTCAGCATAACTTTCCCTGAGCTTCCAGGCAACTGTGATTTATGTTTTTTCCTCTTTTCTTCAACATCAGGGAATCTTAGGTCTCTAATTGGAGTTCCAAGGTAGTCGATGATCTCATGTTTTCTTCCCACAAAGAAACAAAGAACCCATTAGCAAAACTAAAAAAATGAATGAAACAACACGGGGGAAAAGAAAAATAACGCTCAAGAACGACACTTACAAGCAGTAAATCAGCAGACGGTTGGGCAATAGACCGTCCCATGCCCTTACTTCAGGTTCTTCCTCTCCTTCTCCTTCTCCTTGTTCTTCCTCTCCTTCTTCTTCATCTTCTTCTTTTTTCTTCTCAATAACAATCTCACTGGTAAAATTATTCAAACATTAATCATCCATGCTATGAACAGAGCAGAAATCTTAACACCAGTATATGACAATAGCAGGTTATTGGATAACTGAAGACTACCTTGGTAAGCATTTTCGGTGATATGATGTCGGGCAGCGCCGGCACACAGCAAACTGCAGCTCCTCTATATTCTTATTCTCTCCTTGTTTGCAAACGCAGCACTTATGGATGGGGCAAGTAAATGACTCCCCTGCAGCAATCTTTTTCTCAAGATCCTCAGAAACAACTCCATCCTCCTTGTGAAGTAGTTTTGCAATACAACGTGGGTGATAAAAATACCCGCAGGTTGCATTGGCACAGAGAAAAACCTGAAAGCTAATTGCTTAAAAAGGGTAGCACACTGAAGAATATGTTGCAGGCTGACTTAAACTGTTGCCACGTGATAAAAAAAATGACAGTTTGTCATCCAACCATCAAACTTTCAGGTAACAAAAAACCTATTTCAGACAATTGAATAGGCCAACAAGATTGAGTTTTACATTGAGGCCAGAGAACATTTCTGTAACATCTCAGCACGTGTCATGATAAAGAATAAGGAAGTACAATAAAGTACACTGTGCTTGGACTTTTTCTTCCATATTTAAGGGTCTGTTGTTTTATTCTACTTACATTTTAGTACCCTACTCAGTAATATTATTAAAAATACATGATGTGATGTTAAAATAATATGGATGTTTAATAGTAAAACTATTTACTTAGTGTAGCATTCAACTAAT